>OLKM01007316.1:0-12062 GCA_900291075.1 Melanogrammus aeglefinus | reverse complement strand
GTGTATCTGGCTGTCATGTTGCATTGATTGAGCGATGTCGGCGTTCAGCGTTATATTCTATTTTATTGGCTGACCCTCGTTTCAGATCTGAATGGTCAAAATATGGTCTGAAAATGATCTAAATACGGTCTGAAAACGATCTTAGTATGATATGATTGTGGTCTCGATTCGACGCAGGAAGTGAATATTGCTGACAGTCTGTTTGGAAATCCATTTTAAAGGGAACACATAACCTTCGAAAAAAGGGACATATTTTCAGACAAACATGTCCATCTCTGCTAGGAATTAAAACGCATACGACAGGTTGCTTCCTAAAGAAGCGCGTGCTTGGGGTAATATTTTGCCACACGGCCAATAATCTGTATGGCGACACGCGCTGAAACAACGCCCGAAATCAAGGAACCACCACCAGTCACACCGCATAGTCTTAACAAAAGCGGTGACGCAATGCGCGTCGTATGCGTAATATGTGTGTGCGCGCCGCCGCGGCACTGCGCGCGCGCGCGCGCGCGCGTGTGGTGTGTGTGTGTGTGTGTGTGTGTGCTGTGTTTGTGTTGTGCGTGTGGATGAGTATTGTGTGTGGCGTGTGTGTGTTTGGAGAACTTGGGAGGGCCAAGAGCACGGCAATCAGTCCCAACGGAAAAACCCCACGTCTAATGCAAGCCGCACTAATTAGACGAGAAAACCCCCCCCCCCCCCCAATCTCTTCCGACAGTGGAAGAGAGTGAAATACTCGTGCCGTGGATCACAACACGAATCATGTCCAAAGATACCGATGTACAGACGTTCGAATATACGCTAGTTCACCATCCATCATCAACTCACGGGCTGTCCGGGTTAAGTTCTGGCAATACGGACCGAGGTAAAGCGGTAAGATAAGTTTAGAGGCGCTGATATGGACATCTGTCTAATATAATTCCATTAATGAGACGAGGTGAAACATTTTCCTCAGCATGCCGGAATGTTGTTGTTCCTCCGAGGCAGGTTTTTCGTCGGGTGGGGGGTGGTACGTCCGTAACCTCGTCGCCCCATGAAAGCTCGCGCACGTGTTATTGTGGGGGAGAGCAGGTGCCTGCCCACCCCCAGCCCCCCGCAACTCCCCCACCTCCACACACATCACTTCCGAATTAGCATACAGTTCTGTTTTTTTTGAAGCGCACGCGGGAAGAGGAGCCAAAACTATGTTTCTTCAGACACACACCCTAGATTTCGGATAACAATCAAAGTGTCCTCCAGAAGGCGGACACGGCCTCGCTGGACAGACGGCGCACCAGCACGCACGCCCCAGCGCCCGCCATACACACACAACACGACACACATCATGACAAACCAACAGCGAAGCTACACACACACACAAGACGCACGAACACACAGGACACCCAACCACACACACTCTCACACACACACGAACACATACACCACACACACCACACAGTGCGCGGCGTGTGCACACACACACTCCCCACAAACACAAGCTTCTGAGAGAAAGGCAGCAGGGCGCGCACACGCACGTACACACACACAAACAACACTCCACACAACAGCACACAGCATAGTTGCACAGGGGAGAGGATCGCCGACCTGCAACATCGCACACACAGCCGACACCACACACGCGGGACCATCACGCAGGCCACACACTACGTACACACACACACAGCGTGAACACACAGATGCAATGGCACCCGCGGGCCGCGCTCCTGATACCACGACTCACACACACATGACACACACACAGTAAGCAACCGGAAGTCGCGTCACTGTGACAGGTCGTCGTTGTTAATTGTTCTTTGCATTCAGCAGATGAGACAGGAGGGAGAAGACGAGGGTCCTACAATGAGCGCCAGATGTGTGCCTCACGCATCATTATCGTCTTGACCGCGGACTTTGCCGAACGGAGACATGCCTTATACAGTTCAATAAATCTGATTTAATCAGACGAGAAATGTTTTCCACGAGTATCCAGAGTCGTATTACTGAGTCAAGAGTTTTTATTCACCCACCGCTCAATAGCTCTGCATGTATTTATGTTACGTCACTTTCGTTTTGGGGCATTTGTAACACTCATCCTAGCTGACGATAGGAAGGTTAAGATGTTGATGAATGTAAATGTGTCAAGCGAATGTGCCATTTTAGACCGGTAAGCTATCATTTTAAGTTTCGGATCGTACGAGAGAAAGAACGGCCTAAAGCGAAACACTCAAACTAAAAACAAAACAATCGTGATTGGAGGCAGACGAAGACACCACCAGCATCGGCCCGACATGCCGAGAGAGGACTTCATAAACCTCGAGAACCAGGAGCTAAGAGTGTACTTATAGCCCACTCCATACAGGACACATCCAGGGTCCTAGGGCACCTGGGAATAACCTTCTGTACACCTCACAGTCCAGCGTCGGGCTGGCCGCGATGGAGGGCTGCTGTTGCGAGTCTATTGTGAGGTCATCAGGTCCCAGCTAGTGGGGTGATGAGGTTCCATTGGTGGGAGCTGGTCAGATTCATGTGGTTGGGGGGCTAAGGAGTTGGTGCGCTGCACTGCGAAGCTCATTATCGCACCCATATGGTAATTACCCATATAGGCATCGCGCCCGCCAAGGACATTGTTATAGACCTCGGTGCGGGCGTCCTGCCTTCCGCTCAAAAGAAGTACACGCGAACGTCCATGTCGACGGGGATACAGGAGACTCAGGAGGAACAAAGGAGCGGCGACCAACGAATTCGCTCTGGATCAGGATGACTAAATCCGGCCTCGGGGATAGACCACTGCACGCACAGCAGTGATACCCCCGTCACGTCCAGTTGCCTTCACTCCTTTCAAACGGAGACAGTCCCGACTGAGCCCGTTTCCGCTGCACGCTGCGATCGTCTGAACACTGGGATTTATAAGCGTATTCGATCTGTAAGAAGTAGCCGTTCCTCTTCTCCCCCCACTCAACACACCGACTCTCAGTCCTGCTGCCGTCCAGATAACTTTTGCTCCTCAGAGTTGTAGGCGGAGTTATCTGTTTTTTGAGGAGTTGATGTAGGGGGGCGGCCACGAGTGGCTGACTCAGGATGCGTAGGACAAGGACGCCTATCGATGCGGTCCCATGTCTCTCTTCGTTGTTTCCTTTTCTTTACTTTTTAGTTGTATTGTGTTATATTGTTTTTACTCTAACGAGCTCGTGGACCGAGACCGACGTAGAGAACAGAGACCCTGCTGGGACCCAAACCAAGCCCTCGTTATTATTCTGATCTTATTTATTATTTATCTTACGTATGCTATTTGCTTCATTAGTCAGGCTGGAGCGAGCGGTGGATGCTTGTATGTTCGCCCGCCGTGTTGCGTCCACCTTGCTGTGCCAGGTAGAGACCCACGATTATCATATGTATCCAACTCTGTTATCATCATTCCATTTATTTTTTCTTTATGTCAATGCATTTATTTATCAAAACCCAGCACTGTCCTCACAGGCCAGACTCACATCTACCGTCTACGTGTAGTGCCAAGCTTTGACTAACTTAGGTAAACAGCTAAAAGAAGACTAATGCATCTCATCCGTGTATCGTCGGGCTTCTGTTCGGGAGTGTTCGAAGCCTGCAAACCGGCAGGGTTCCCAACAAGAAGGGCATCCAGGGAACAAGAACTGCTGTGCGGGCGGCCAGGCCTCGTCCTACCAGCAGCAGCAGTGTGAATGTAAGACCTTCTTCCGGATCTGCCTGAAGCACTACCAGCCCAACGCGTCCCCGGAGCCGCCCTGCACGTACGGCGGCGCGATGACCCCCGTGCTCGGCTCCAACTCTTTCCAGGTCCCCGACGTCATCCCGGAGAGCGGCTTCTCCAACCCCATCAGGATCAGCTTCGGCTTCACCTGGCCGGTAAGTGAAGCTCCGCGTGCCGCTGTCGAAGCCACACGTCACATGGATGTATTATTCACGGGAGAAAGCGCGAGTTAAAACCGCGCGTAAACGCTCGTTACGATGGGGCCTTAGAAGCGGTAGCGCGCGCGCGCGTGTGTGGTGTGTTGTGTGTGTGTGTGCTGTGTGTGTGTGTGTGTGTTGTGTGTGTGTGTGTGTGTGTGTGTGTGTTGTTGTTAGTGGGATCGGGTTGAGGGCATCTGTACCCCCCCCCCTCCCCAAGGGGGGAACAATCGGGGCCAGGGGGGGGGGGGGGTGCTATGCTGATGGTTTATCGAGGTCGCGCTCCGCCCGCCACCTGTCTCGACCACAGCCTTTGTGTTCCCCAGGGGACCTTCTCGCTCATCATCGGAGGCCCTACACACCGACTTACAGAGGTAGCTCTTCTACAAAGGTAGGGGGCTCCCCCCCCCCCCGCCTCCCGGTCACCACAAAAGACTCCCACATTCATTTTAATCTACACCAAGCCTCTCTATTTATTCTCCGCTTTATTTTTTTCTGCATTCAGACAATCCAGATAGCGTCATCAGCACCATGACGACGCAGCGTCACCTGACAGTGGGAGAGGAGTGGTCGCAGGACCTGCACACCGGCGGGAGGACGGAGCTCAAGTACGCGTACCGGTTCGTGTGCGAGGAGCATTACTACGGAGACGGCTGCTCGGCGTTCTGCAGGGCGCGGGACGACGCTTTCGGACACTTCACTTGCGGCGAGAGGGGCGAGATCGTTTGCGACGCCGGATGGAAGGGCCAGTACTGCACCGAACGTGAGCACAATTTAAAAACATTTCAAGACAATTCGCAACCACCCGGGACGAAAACCCTTACATTTTGTGATGTAGACGTTGATGGCGAAGCCGTGAAAAGCATGCCTTAAAAGTGCGTAAAACAGCGCGCTCCCACGAACACGAGACCCACTTGATTTATTCAAATGAGGCAAACGAGGAAAGTTTTCGGAATAATCTCACGCGTGCCATAAATTTACATGCTCCCTCCGATTGGTTGCTCTGGGAGTGGGCTGGCCGCTGATTGGCTAAGGCTGCGGAGGTATTGTTTGAAGTGGGCAGCTGCCGCGAGGGACCAAACAATGGAGCAGCTGTCGCGCTCTGGCAGCACACCCGCCAGCTGTCCACTCTTATCTGGCCAATCACATGAAGGGAGGAAGAAAAGAGTTTTGACCCACGGCGTGTGTGTGTGTGTGTGTGTGTGTGTGTGTGTGTGTGTGTGTGTGTGTGTGTGTGTGTGTGTGTGTGTGTGTGTGTGTGTGTGTGTGTGTGTGTGTGTGTGTGTGTGTGTGTGTGTGTGTGCTGTGTGTGTGTGTGTGTGTGTGTGTGTGTGTGTGTGTGTGTGTGTGTGAAAGAGAGAGCGCACACACGCCGTGACCCCTCTTTTGTCTAACTACCGTATAGAGCAGAAAATACTTTTACGATTATAACGAGATTGCGTTCTGGCTAGCTACTGAAAAGCTCTTGACGTTGTTTTTAGTAAACGTTTGTTGAGGTTCTAAATCAACTTTTTGATGGACGCGAAAAACATCTGAAGCATTGGAAAATGTTTGTGGTGGAAACTAACTGTTTTTATATTTTTTCCCCGTCTTCAGCCATCTGCCTCCCAGGGTGCGATGAGGAGCATGGCTTCTGTGAGAAGCCCGGAGAGTGCAAGTGAGTCATTCACTTTTATCCATGAATGAATCAATGAATGAATGTATGCATAGCACATTAAGTGAATAAATCCCTAACAGAATTCCTGAATAAAGGCATAGCATGTAAAGTAATTAAATCCCTGAATTAACAAATGTATAAATGAATGAATGAATGAAGACATAGCATGTTAAGTGAATGAATAAATACACAGCACCCGTGAAAAGGTAGCCTGTGTGTAATGACTAAACTAACCAACCTTGTTCTGATTGGTCAACAGGTGCAGAGTGGGGTTCAAAGGGCGTTACTGTGACGACTGCATCCGCTACCCAGGCTGCCTGCATGGGACCTGCCAGCAGCCCTGGCAGTGCAACTGTCAGGAAGGCTGGGGGGGGCTGTTCTGTAACCAAGGTGAGGGGGGGTGGCTGTTCGGTAACCAAGGTGATGGGGGGGGGGGGGGTTGCTCTGTTATCCAAGGTGTGAGGGGAGGGGGCTGTTCTGTAACCAAGGTAAGGGGAGTGGCTGTTCTGTAACCAAGGAGATTAGGGGGGGGGATGCTCTATATCAAAAGTGGGGGGGGGGTAAGGTACAGATACATTAAGAAGTGTAAAAGCGGATGAATAGACGAATGGGTTGATATGCTCAGCATAGAGAAGGAAAAAGATGGATGCACAGATGGATTATAGATCGACGAATGATAGATGGATGAAATAGACCGACGTTAGACAGAACCGATGGATTAGCCGCCCAGCAGGGAGACACAGAGGGACAAAGAGCAGAGTGTGTGACGAGACAGAGCGATACCATCAATACAGCTGCTGTGTTTCGCTATACATCCCCTCCGCCCCAGCGCTGCTTGTGTCTAATCCACATGTGTCCTGCCACCGCCTTCCTCCACCCAAGATCTGAACTACTGCACCCACCACAAGCCATGTCTGAACGGGGCGACATGCAGGCAGACACGGGCCAGGGCAGCTACACCTGCTCCTGTCGGCTGGGCTTCAGTGGGGCCAGCTGCGAGATAGAGGTCAACGACTGCGCGGGAAGCCCTTGTCACAACGGAGGCAGCTGCACGGTAGGTCCCCGCCTGGGCAGCCACACACGGGTCCATCGGCTGGTGAACTCCAGCAGCACTTCAACTGGGTTGGAGATGCTTTGCGGCTCTAACAAGACACTGAAACTCAGAACAGTGTGCTGGTCCGGTGATGCTCAGAGCTAATTGTCTTTTTGGGGCCCAAAATGAAAACGTTCTCAGAACACCAAACAGGAAATGTGGGTGTCACGGCAAAAAGAGTATAGCAAGAGTGATGACAATAATGGGGAGGAACAAAAAGAAGAGATAGGAATTCTAAATGTAATCAGTGGAGGACCTGCACATCATTAACCATTTCTAAACAAGTGTCCAAAGCGTCCGTTTGATGTAAAAGCTGGTTTTTCTTAAACCCAGTCCCGCCCTGCCTCCCCAGACCACGAGACCACGTTCCAGTGCACCTGTCCCCCCGGGTTCTACGGGAAGAACTGCGAGCAGAGCGCCATGACCTGTGCCGACGCGCCCCTGCTTCAACAACGGTCGCTGCTCCGACAACCCGATGGCGGCTACTACTGCCAGTGCCCCACTGGCTACGCAGCAGGCTTCAAACTGTGAGAAGAAGATCGACCACTGCACCTCGGCCCCCTGCTCCAACGGTAAGAACCCCGCCCTACGCCCCACACCGCGGGCCCTACCTCCGGTCCCCTGCCGAGTTCATTTTAGTTTCTTCATCGGGGGCAATGCAGTGAAGGCATGAGTCTCAGTGAGAAGAGATGCATTGTACTGCACTATTATCTCCAGGGCAGGAACCGCTAACATGACAAAATAACAAACTCCATCCTGATCCCAGGCTGACCTCTGACCCCCCCCCCCCCCTCTGCCTCCAGGTGCGCGCTGCGTGGACCTGGTCAACTCCTACCTGTGCCAGTGTCCCGAGGGCTTCAGCGGGATGAACTGTGACCACACGGGGGACGAGTGCTCCGCCTACCCTTGCCACAACGGGGGCACCTGCGAGGACGACGCTGTCAGCGGCTACACCTGCAGCTGCCCGCCCGGCTACACCGGCCGCAACTGCAGCGGACCCATCAGCCGCTGCGAGCACAACCCCTGCCACAACGGCGCCACCTGCCACGAGAGGAACAGCCGCGTACTACTGTGGTGCCTGCGTCCCAGGGCTACGGCGGCCGCAACTGCCAGTTCCTGCTGCGCGGCAGCACGCGAGCACCGCGTGCGTGCTGGCAGCGAGCGTGCCCTGGGATGGCGTGGCTCCGGCGTGGCCCTGTGTGCTGCTGCTGCTAGCGGGCTGCGCCGTGCTGGTGGGCTGCCTGGGCTGCTTCCGCTCCAAGAGCCAGGGGGAGGGGCCCGGCGGCGAGGGCGTGGAGACCATCAACAACCTTACCAACAACTGTCCCCGTGGTGACAAGGAGGTGACGGTCAGCGTGCTGCCCACGCCAGGCCCCAAGAACATCAACAAGAAGATGGACTTCAGCTGCGACCCCGAGGAGGGCACGTCGCCGGGCCGCAGCGGCGCCGGCGCCGGCGGGGGCTACAAGGCGCGCGGGCCACCCCCCACGCCGGACTACAACCTGGGGCGGGAGGCGCCGTACGACCCCGCAGCCCAAGGAGGCCTGCTGGAGGCCGCCTGCCAGGAGAAGGGCCAGGCCCCTCGACTCGTCGACTCGTTCAGTTTTGAGAGACGAAGCCAAACGGTTTAAACAATGTATGTCTTCTTGTTTCTCCTGCTCCCTGGCTCTGCGTTGATCCCGAAGCCATATAAAACAACCTTTAGGTTAAGTCACAGAGAGTTCACTAGGCGACTAAAAATGTATATGTAGGCTGAATACAAAGATGGGCGAGAGGTCCAACACATGTATCTAAAAACACGTGCGATGATCATGTACAAACACCCGCTACCCATCAGTTGTTAACACCTATTCCTTAACGCTTCCTTTCTTGCTCCTCTACACCTCACCTATGCGCGTCAGCAAGAAGAACACTCGCAGACACATGTGTTCTGCATGTGCCGGCGCCACGTACGACATCTGTGTTGTTGTCGCATGATCAAGCAGACGATCAAGGTAACGATCCTACGTTAATGCAAACTATGAGTGAGTGATATGGTCTCTCTGTGTCTCTCTCTCGTGTTGTGTGGTGTGATTGTATATCGCAACTGTGTAAGTGTGTGTTGTGCTCTGTGTGTGTCGTGTTGTGTGTGTGTGTGTGTGTGTGTGTGTGTGTGTGTGTGTGGTGTGTGTGTGTGTGTGTGTGTGTGTGTGTGTGTGTGTGTGTGTGTTAGAAAAATATACACTCTTCTACACTACAGTATTGTGCAGACAATAAGAGTAGTAGCACTGTAGATGCACACATCCGGTATGCTACATCATCAAACAATATGACCAGGAACATAACACATCGACGTCTCAGCATACCATTGTGCCCAGTTACTTGTCACTATACTAACTGAATAATTTCTTCTCCTCTCCGCAGGTTTAAAGGCCCGTTGCTGGTGTTCTATATGGGAGAGTTTTTATGCTCCTTAAATGCTGCTCTACCCCTGGGCGAGGGGGGTGTCCACCTCCAGCCTGCTGCTCATACTAAGAGGTTTAACTGATATTCAGACTGAGCTGGTTGTCCACTGCTCACTACGGGCAGGCCAGACACGCCGGTGGGACCAGACCTGGCAAAGGGACTCAAATGTTGAACCTTTCAACAGTGAACTCGAGTGTCACTTAGCTTTGTGTCTGTTGGGTGGGGGGGTTGGTTTTCTGGGGGTGTAGGGGCTTTTAGGGCTTGTGGGGAGTCGACCGCTCTTCATTTATTTAACTTTTTTCCAAACGTCGGACATGAAAGTCGCCAATGGGATGACGACAGCGACTCGCGAGGTTCTCCATTTCCTGTCAAACGGAAGACTTAGGGTTCATTCCTCTTTCTTGGCTTTTTTCGTTCGTGGTTCATCGCGTATTTTCTTTTTTATTTCTGTGCAACAATTTGCACCCAGGCCTCTTCTTCTTGAACCACGTGCTGTTTCTCTGACCGCGCAGCATCAGAACGGTGGTATGTTTGGCCATACTGTGCCCACCTGGTCTCCCGGGCCGCAGCGCGCCCGCGGAGACCGCATGTGTACTTGATCACTGTGTGTATAACACCAAGTGCGTTTTCGATGCCCCCGCGCCCTCCAGACCATTGTTATATGACATAGTATTGTAATCGTTTGAAGAACAACAAAGAACTCCTTCTCCAGCAGATACGTTTGCATACCCAGATTTCAGTCGTTATTTTGATTTTATTTGTAAAGAGGAAAAACACAGAGAAAACATATGTTAGTGATTTAAAATGATTATGATTTTAATTTAAGTTAATTTAATGAGTTCGTTATTTTTTTTGTTATGGTGTGTTATTTAGTTTGTGATGTCTATTTATTTAAATTGTTTCTTTTATAATTTGCAAAGGCACTGATGGGTCAATCAGGTAATGGACGCTGTTGTTTTAAAAAAATCTTTATTTAAGAGGGATTGTTACAAGCAATTGTTTGATGCTTGTACTGGTGTCTCCTTGGATGTGTTTGAATGAAGGAATTAGCTAAGACTATTTTTCCAAATAAATCTTAGTTAAACCTGAAATCTGATGTGTGCCATCACTTTCTATATATTTTTTTTATTTAATGTCAAACAAACTGGAAAGGGGCTAGCTCATCTAGCTGTGACTAACATACTAACCAAATAGTTAAGCATTCTGAGATAAGTTTTAGAACACTATAAACATACTAATCCACTTCAGCACACATCCCTAATACAAATGATGAAAGGTGTGCATCCAAACCATTTTCACATATCCGACACGTTTTAAACTCCCAAGATTTCGTAGTAAATGTTTCTTTATTTTATTTCCTTGTGATTTTTGGCCGGGCCCCAACTGTAATCCGCATTTGCCTGATGGTCAGACACTCTGTGATGAACAATGGTCGGTGGGATCTTCGCCAACGGACCAGCGAGTGGCCACGGCAGCCAGACAGAGCAGCAGGTCTTCTCCTGTGCACTGGGTGCCTGTTCTGATAAGGAGATAAGTGAGCAACATTCTGTTGTCCTCAGCTAGTGAACCCCGCCAGCAGTTGTCTCCGTGGGAAACGGAGAGGAGCTGGACGGCCGTATTAAAAAACCACACAAAAGTTTCCACTCTATGCCCAATTGGTGCCCTCTCCTCCCCCCTTAATCGCCATTAACCCTTACTGAAACCAAGAGGCAAGTTTAGGGTTTAGATTATGGAATCATCTTATGCTTCTGATGAGATCTCTCCATTTTAGTAAGCATGGGTCGTTTTCTGATGTCATACAAGTAGTTTTCAATGGATACAACGTATGGTCTCACCCTAATGGACTCAAGGGTAAATATAACCTCTTCTCTCGATTAACAACCTCTACCCTTCTATCAACAAACGTCGCGACTCACTAATCTCTGTTAATAATTAGACATATTACCTGTGTTGTATATACATGTTCAGGCAACTCCCCACGTTTCTATCTCTCCAAGTACCAATTCAACGGGTTGTTTGTATGCATTTCTCAAGTACAGCATATCCTCAATTAATCGCTAATTTCAAACTCCTGCATTAACCCAGTCCTCTTATCTGGCGTTCAACTTTCATCGTACGTTCCTTGTGGAACGGCACTGTTTAATGATCATGAATAGGTTATCATCTGTACACATGATATGCTAGGGTATGTGGTTAAACAAGCAGTGGCCACTGTTGCTGTGAAGGTGCTGAAGATAGCAGGATCCATGTATAATTCAATCTGTACCTTCTTACAGGCCGCTTGGCAGTTCTAGAGAGGCAGGCCGGGTAGACAGAGGGATGGCGTTGCTAACAACAACTGGGGCACACAAAGGGACACCCGGGAGAGCCTGTTGTTCCCTCGGCAATGCTGGGGACAATAAAGACCAAGAGGAAAACAGAGTTTCGCCCCTGAGTCGGCTAGCTGCGTAGACGGTAACAGATGCCTCGTCTGGCCAGGGCCGGTTGCCAGCTGGCGGACAGACCTCGGAACGCCCGGAGCTCTGGATATCTGACGAACTTTATACCTTACCTAAGTCTGGTAGGACTTGGATGTCCTCAATAGTGATCCTACGGTAGGGCGTTTACCGGTTCTTCACAGATTCAAGGGAGGTGACATAACATCCCTAAAAAAAGATTCTTCGGAAGGTGTAGTAGGTATTTGACATACAACATACAGTAGTCTCTGCTGGTTAGTCTTTAGAAATAACGCTCCAACCGATAGAGGACAACATCCTTCAACCGATCTGGTCGGGACTAAGCTCTTGACAGAGCTAGCAGTTAGGACTCATACTATCCCACATTCCAGAATCTGGTAGGTACAACAAACCATCTTGATCTCGACGACGGGCAGTTTCGTATAACTCCTCAATCGTATCTGGCTAGGACTAGACCGTCTTGATACAGACTCTGGTCGTAGGCTGACAGAACCTCTCCTCAACCAGAACT
>OLKM01007315.1:0-12066 GCA_900291075.1 Melanogrammus aeglefinus | reverse complement strand
GAGCTGGTGTTCGGATACACCGTTTGTTTTCCCAATTGTATGATGAGCTTGGGGGCTTCTCCAGGTTTCTGTTGATACCAGTGTAGATACTGACCATTACTATTGCTGTAAACCGCTGAGTTTGTTTTACAGGTCAGAGTGACTGAGGATCCTGGATTAACGGACACTACTGGTGTCTGGGTCAACAGTCACCTGACTGCTGGTCTGTAAGGAAACAAACCAACCAACATTGAGTTATCCAATTAGAAACACAAGCAAAACAGAGAAGGGTGGTCCACATTTGATGAGTGGAATGAACCAACCTGTTAAGGATCCACAGACCACGTCCAGAAAAAGAGAGGGTGCAGGTGATTCATGGTTGCCAACGGTTTCTGGGTGTTGAGTGACAGCTCTGAGTCCTGCAGTGTTGAACTCAGAGGAACTTTAAACCCTCTCAGAACCCCAGTTTCCAAGCTGAGCATGCAAAAGCTTTCTTCTGGTATGGAAAATGACCTGTTTCCACTCATGTCAGACTGGGGGTGAGAGTGACTGCAGACATTCTGGGAGGACCGCTGTATCTCTTCTACATTCACACTTTTGGAATACAAATTCAGATTTACTCAAAACTATTGGAATTCATAATGTATACGATTTTTTGTGATTAATTCGATCTTGGTTTGTATGAAATCCTTTAACTTTCTTATTTGTTTGAAAAGAATGTTGTTACATTATTATTACTACCTATAACCAGAATAATACATACAATTATATTGTTCTGTTCATTATAAATGCATGTTTATAGCATTGGCTTGAAGGTTTATTATTAAGTCACGTTAATAGATTTGTGTCTCAGATATATGTCTGAATTTGAATTGTGAGATCTCAACATTGTTTTAAAATATATCTTTCATGCAATTCCTATATATATCTAATAATAATAATATATAGCCATGTGAATCAAGTATTGACTAATTCATACATTCTAGTGTAAAGCCAGTGTTAGTGTGTCAGTGAGATGAGTCCTTAATGTGCGGGGGAGGTTTTTGTACAGCCTCTTAATGAGTTTGTATCAATTGTGGTGGACTTTTGGTGGAGGCACCACAAACTCATCGTTGACTGTAAGTACAAGGACACTTTTCTGTGATCTGGAATAGCATATTTAACTTTCTTTAAATTAGTATGTAAGCGTGATATTTCTTATATATTTTTAACTCTTTTCTAAGAAAGGTTAATAAGTGTAAATATATTCTCTGATGGAGTCAGAGTCATCTGAACGTTATTGTTATAATTAAACTGATATATTGTGAGCATATTCATAAATTTATTAGAATCTAATTTTAGTACTTAAGACTTCATTATTGGCTTACCAGGTTTTGTTCTTTTATTTAATTTTCGGAAAATCAGAAATGCACGTATAAGTTTGTAAGAAATTCGAATCTTATTGTTGTAAAGTCGCATAAATGTTAATCCATTTAATAGAATGCTATATTTGTAAGTTCAGTCATTAATTGATAAATATGGAACAATGAAGACTTTGTTTTGAGCAACTGACAGTTGAAATGTTCAGAATCAAGTGGTTATACATTTCCTCGTTTAATATACACCAATACTGCTGGTTGCTTGTGTTCCCTTCCCTCTGTGCTCCTAATGAGGCTGATGTTAACTGAGCCTGTTGTCCACTCCTCTCTCTCTCTTCCAGTGGGAGTGGTGCAGCCACGCTGAGCGTCCTCCCTCCCTCCAGAGTGGAGCTGGAGCAGGGCCCGTGCTACCTAGTGTGTGTGGCCAGTGGGGGCTTTCCCTCAGACTGGAAGCTTGGCTGGAAGGTGGGGGCAGCAGCAGGTCTGGGGGGGTGTCCGAATAGCCTGGGGTTCCCGGGGAAAGATGGCTACTACAGTGGTGGGCAGCACCTTGATCCCTCCCTGCAGACCAGTGGAAGGAAGGCGGCGCTCAGTGAGCTGTGAGGCCAGTAAGAATGGCCAGACGCAGCTGTCACTCAAACCCTGAATTCTCTGGAGAGTGTTCAGAGTAGAGAGGCTCCAGCATTGGAAGAAAGTTGGAGAATACAGATCTCCTCTGACTGACGCTTCTGCTTTATGTCTCTCTGGCTGAGGTGATACAGCAGCCTTTTGTTGATTTACATTAATATAACTCATGTTTGATTCATTGACATTATGCTTTCAGATTTTTACCCCTCTCTTGTGTTGGTCACATGTTGAACATTTAACAAAGATGTAAAGAATAAACTCTTTCTTGTCATCATTCACTATCGTTTCTTTTCTGTGTTTTCAAATGAATGTGGCTTCTAATGAGCAATATAAAACTTCTGCCATCTTCATAAAACAAATTTCCCCATGGGGATAGGATACGCTGTGTATCTCTGAATGAGCAAAGTGTTGGTTGTGTGGATGTTGTTGTAAAGTGTGTTCACTGTATCCAGTGGACCAGTGTCAGTCATAGAGCCACTGCTGCTGAAATGACCCATGTTTGTCAGACTGACTTTCTGTCACTTCATACAGTAGTTCGGAGAGTTGTCCAGGTTTCTGCAGATATCAACTAAGAAAGATATAAAAGTACGCCTGAAAAGACATTCAGTATCTCTCAACAGGACATAAGAATCTTAGCATGCTGAGTGGTGGAAACAGTAACATATTCAAAATGTCTGTCTATGAGTCAAAGGCCAAACCGACCATGCTAAAATATGTGTTTCTTTAAACGTATTCTGTGAGCAGTGAACTGCAGCTATTCAAATGATGTCCACTTTTAGCTGATGTGCACCTGTGTCCCTTGAGTGACAGAAAGTCAGTGGAATTGTAGGGTTGAGGTTTCGGAAGAGTCTCTGGAGATTCCAGTGAAAGCTGTGTGTGTGCATATCTCCAAACCAGCTCGATGGCGCCCTCTAGTGTCTAACTAACGCCAGTAAAATGAAGACGGATTCAATGAACTCCACTTTGGCCAACAACTTTGGAATAGCATGCTCTTGTTTCAGGATTGACCCTTGGTTCGTAGATAAATCACATTTAAAATCTCCTCATTAGGTGAGTGCTGCCTGCAGCGCTCAACTATTGTTAAGGTTTTTTTTCTTTATTATTCTCTAGGCTACAAATGTTGGGACACTACTCTTTCCGCATTGTTTCAACTAAAGACCCAATTCTAATTTTAAAATGTTCAGATTAGCTTGGAACTGTGCGCTACTATTCAAAAATGTAATGTTTAAACTTGAAGAGCACCTATTTAGCTTTTTTCGACTTTTATGGCTTAAAAACGTTGTTAAAATGATTTATAGTCATGTTTAACCATACTAAAGTGTCTAATAATGACGTACATGCATTTAGACGTATTTCCTGCTGACCGTCTGGGGTGGCTGTGCAGAGCGCTAGGGACGCCGGCATGGACATATTTAAGAATGGACCAAGGACTGAAAATGGCCGCCCATTCATTCCTATGTAAACTGCTCAATGGCGCAGGGGAACATCAAGGAGAGATTTGCTTCCGCATCATGGTCTCCTAGACACGCCCCAGTCCGCGACGTACTGGGTGCAGAAATAATCTCGTTAACTAGCATTGTTAGCATTGTAGCATCATCAGCGAGAGGTCTGAGCGTGCACAGTCGCATTGTTTACTGACCATTGAAGTAAAAGTTAATAACCCACCCCCCGATGATTCTCTATATGTGATCTTGAAATTACACTCCTTCTGCCATCTGGACAACAATTAGTATTCAACAATTATTATGCCGGGCAGAAAAAACATTTGTTTCACTACGACTCCTTTCAGCTGCCCACTCCTCCTTCTCCAACAAAAACATAATAACATAAAACGGCTAATAAAACACTTGAGGAGGCGTTTTGAAAAGAGAAAACTTAATTTTTTTTATTTTATTTTATTTATTATTAGATTCACTTGTCCCAATTTCCGGGATTGATCTACGTAGAACAATCCGGATTTTCCATGTATGGTAATACTGCAACATGCTCTTCCAGAAGGAACCAATCACAGCGGAGTGGGGTTGGCAGGAGGGGGGCGAGGGGGCGGAGACGGACGAAGCCAAGTGTTGACAGAGAATGCTGAAAGCGCCCGGATGAGAGGAAGAGTTTCCCGAAAATATACATCCGGGGTTCTCAAAGTTTGGACAGCTGAGGGCCAATTTAGGAAAACAAATTTTGACTGAGGGCCGCTAATGGAAAAAAAATCAGGCGGGAAACGGCGTTAGCATCCCAGTGGTGAAAAAAACTTTGTGAACAAGTGAGCACAAAAATGAGGTTGATCCTTTCAACGTAATGTACAGTCTGATTAAAACTAACAAATGTAACAGGATTTAATTAAAAGCAAGAGAGAGTCGACTTTTCTCTTTATATTTATTTATTTTTGTTGAAATTAATATTGATATAAATAATAATAATAATAATAATAATAATAATAATAATAATAATAATAAAAAAGATTTGTATTTTTTTTAAATTACATCTGTATCTCATTGCGGGCCGCTAAGAATGTTTCTGCGGGCCGTCATTGGCCCGCGGGCCGCACTTTGAGAACCAATGATCTACATAGTTTGTTGTGCTGTGATTCGTGTCAGGACGCTCTATTGGAGTCATTAATAAGAAATTAAGACCAGAAAAGTAATATAATGGGAGATCTTTACATATTGTTTGCATTGCAAGTCAATGTATAATATTTAATTATATAATTATAAGTTTAATGACATTTAACAAGGAAAAAAAATTGACGTTGAAATCTCGACTGGGGCCGCTAGGGTGAGACTGTGACGCAAAATGTAGAAAGAAGCCTGCCACACCACAGTGCTTTGCCACACCACAGTGTTTGGCTCTGGGGCGCCGGTTGGATGCTATTGGTAGGATTTGGCTGGGGATCCCCCCCCCCCCACAACACACACACCTCTTTATGGTGTTGGGCGGGTGGGGGGGGGTGTGTGGAATGTGTGGTCGATGGCTGGATGAAGCAGCCTCCCCTGGCTTCAGTCAGGCTGATTGGACAGAGCACATGTGGTGAATCACTAATCAAGGCACACAAGATAAACCAGCCGCACACACACTTACACCCCCCCCCCCATACAACACACACACCACCACACACACACAACACACACACACCACACACACACACACACACACACACACACACCACACACACACACACACTGGGCAGAGCTCCTTTACGTCTTTGGTCAACTCCTGCTCGCCTTGTATCGTCTTGCCAACTCTCAAATTAAAGGGTAATTCCGGTGTAAAATGTATTTGGGATATGTTTTGTATGATAACGAGTTGAAACGTTCATTCACGTTCGAGTACAAAATGTGCTGGAGCTCTGAATGCCATGTATAAAACGAGGCTTTCAAAACTTTGTAAGTGTACAGATTGTTTAATAAAAAAAAAATATATTTTATACACACAATACCATCAGTAGATCACCCGTCGACGCCATTTTGTTTTTTAGACTCGATCGGTAGATTGACGAAGATACAGATTGTGACATCCGTCAGCAGCATGTTAAGACACTTATTATACTACCGAAGAAGTTTAGGGCTACTTCTAGCCTTTTAAGTGGTTTAAAATAGCGATTTAGTTTTTACCATAACCACTGCCCCCTTCGTTCCAAGTTTATAGCGTTTTGATTGAATCGGCTAAAAACAGCCAACTGAAGAAAGCATCTATATGCGGTTTTTGTGCTCCAAAATGAACGTTTCAACTCGTTCTCATACAAATCATATCCCAAATCCATTTTACACTGGAATTACCAAGGGCTTTACAATAGCTTGGTGTCTGAGGAGCCCAGCAAAGCAGTAGTTGTTTGTAATTTGTTGTAGTTGAGGTTGAAGTTGTGTGTAATGCCTGGTAGTTGAGGTAGTATTTGTATGTCATATGTGGTAGTTGAGGTAGTACTTGTGTGTTTAATAATGCTGAGGAATACATTGTTGGTGCTTGGTTGAGGCCCCTGGTTAGAGCCAGCTCTGTGCTCAGCGCTCTGTTGCAGAGTCTCTTCCTTGTATATCTTATGATGAGCTTGGGAGCTTCTCCAGGTTTCTATTGGTACCAGTGTAGACGATTACCACTGTAAACCGCTGTTTTGGTTTTACAGGTCAGAGTGACTGTGGATCCTGGAGTAACGGACACTACTGGTGTCTGGGTCACAGTCACCTGACTGCTGGTTCCTGTAGAAAACAAACAAACCAAACATTGAGTTATCCAATAGAAAACACAAGCAAACAGAGAAGGGTGGTCCACATTTTGACTGAGTGGAATGAACCAACCTGTTAAGGATCCACAGACCACCGTCCAGAAAAGGAGGGTGAGGTGATTCATGGTTGCCACGGTTTCTGGGGTGTTGAGCAACGGTTCCGAGTCCTGCAGTTTTGAACTCAGGTTTTTAAACTCTTAGAACTCCAGTTCCAGCTGAGCATGCAAAGCTTCCTCTGTATGGAAATGACCTGTTTCCACTCATCAGACTGGGGGTGAGAGTGACTGCAGACATTCTGGGAGGACCGCTGTGTCTCTTCTACATTCACACTTTTGGAATACAAATTCAGATTTACTGGAAACTGTTGGAATTTAAAATGTTTAAGATTTTTGGTGATAAGTTGATATTGGTTTGTATTAATTCCTTTTAACTTTCTAATTTGTTTGAAAAAAATTGTCGTCAAATTATTATTACCTGAAACCAGAACATTGTTCTGTTTAAAATAAATGCATGATTATAACATTGCCTTGAAGGTTTTTTATTAAGTGTGGCAACCCGGCACGGCGAGCGAGCCACCTCCTCCGAAACAGCACACCAATTCAAGGAGAACCGCCAAAAAGGCATGTTTATTTCAAAGCAAACATAAAGTCTCTCAAAATGCAAATAACAGAAAACCTGTGAGGAATCCACGGTCCCCTCCGTCGTGGGTGGAATCCCGTCACCCACGAGGACCGGTCTCTCTGTCCACGATCCACATGGCTGGGAGAGCCCCGAATGAGTGGAGAAGCAGGCTATTTAAGCCCCGCTTCTCCACTTGTTCCACAGGTGTTCTCCGTCTGCTTAATTGGCCTGGGCCGGGTTGCCACACTCCTCCACCCTTCGCTGAAGCCTCGGGTGGCCTTTCGGAGGAGCGGCGGTCCAGCGCACAGTATGGCTGCTTCTGCTGCCGCGTGCCTCGTCTACCGTGGCCTTGTCTCCCGTCCACACTCTCCGTCTCCCGCGGCCTCGTCTCCCGTTACGCCTCGTCTCCCGTCGCGCCTCGTCTGCCGCGTCGTCTCGCTGCTGCGTCGTCTCTGCTGCGTCGTCGTCTGCTGCGTCGTCTCTGGCTGCGTCGTCTCTGGCTGCGTCGTCTCTGGCTGCGTCGTGTCTCTGGCTGCGTCGTCTCTGGCTGCGTCGTCTCTGGCTGCTGTCGTCTCTGGCTGCGTCGTCTCTGGCTGCGTCGTCTCTGGCTGCGTCGTCTCTGGCTGCGTCGTCTCTGGCTGCGTCGTCTCTGGCTGCGTCGTCTCCGGCTGCGTCGTCTCCGGCTGCGTCGTCTCCGGCTGCGTCGTCTCCGGCTGCGTCCGTCTCGCTCTGCGTCGTCTCCGGCTGCGTCGTCTCCGGCTGCGTCGTCTCCGGCTGCGTCGTCTCCGGCTGCGTCGTCTCCGGCTGCGTCGTCTCCGGCTGCGTCGTCTCCGGCTGCGTCGTCTCCGGCTGCGCGTCCCTGGCTGCGTCGTCTCGGTTTGGGGGTTGCTTGAGGTGGGTGTTGCCTCCAAAAATGGCCCGTAGCTCGGTCGAGTTGCCCTACCACATTCACACCGCACCTGGGTCTGAGGAGGTAAAAGTGCCTGAACTTTGGCATCTCGTCAGCGGCAGAGGTGTTTCAAAACACCATCCATCAGACACTTCAGGGCATCGCCGGGGTGAAGAACCTCAGCGATGACATTATCGTCTACGATGTGACACAGGCTGATCACGACAAGAGCCTGACAGCTGTGTTCCAGAGACTGAAAGAACGCAGCCTCACATTGAACCGGAAGAAGTGTGAGTTCAACAAGACTCGATTAGAGTTCTTCGGGTTCATATTCTCCAACGGTGGCGTCTCAGCTGATCCGAAAAAGGTTGACGGCATGAGCTAAGCCGAGAAGCCCAAGGATGCAGCAGAGGTAACAAGCCTCTTGGGCATGGCAAAGTACTGCTCATGCTTCATCCCGGACTTTGCTACAGTCAGAGAGCCCCTGAGAAACTCACGAGGAAGAACACTCCCTGGCTGTGGGGTGCGGAACAGGACGCAACGCTGAGCACGCTGAAAGAGAGTCTCAGCAGCGAGGCCGCGATGGCGTACTTCGACCCAAATAGAGAAACAGAGCTCATCGTCGACACTAGGGGGATACTGTTGCAAAAGGACAAAGAAAAGAAACACACCATTGCATATGCAAGACGAGCGCTCAGCGATGTGGAGAGGCGTTACTCTCAAACAGAGCGTGAGGCGCTCGCAATCGTATGGAGCTGCACACATTTTCATCTCTACATCTACGGCAAAGAGTTCACAATGGTGATGGATCATAACTCATCTGGAACAACCCGAGGTCCAAGCCGCCTGCCAGCATCGAGCGATGGAGACTTCGTCTGCAGCCATACAACCTCAAGGTAGAATACAGAAAAGGGGCTTACAACCCGGTAGACTACATGTCCCGTCACCCAATCCAAGCACAGGCACCTACCATAAAAACCCGCGCAACAAAGGTAGCTGAAGAATACGTGAACATCATCGTGCAGAACAACACACCAAAAGTGATAACTCTGGATGAAATCAAGTGTGAGACACTCAAAGATGCTACACTACAAAAGGTCAGTGCTCTCATACGCGGTAACACCTGGCACACAATAACAAAGGACACTCTGCTGAGACAACATGAACATGTGAAAAGCGAGCTCACAGTGCCACATGAAAATGACATACTGAAGGGTTCCAGGATCTACATTCCCTCCTCACTCGAGCACAGGGTACTCCAGCTCGCACATGAGGCACATCAGGGAATCACAAAAACAAAGGCCCTCCTGAGAGAGAAGGTGTTGTCACGTTCCATGTTCCAGGAACTGGACAAAAGGTGGAGAGACAACTGAGTTTTGCAATTTTAACAAAAAGAATTTATTAATGAACTTAAAAGACAACTCAAACCAAGACAAAACAAACCAACAAAACAAAGAAACAAAGAAACAAAAGAGTCCACAGGTGGAGCAGGGCTTCCACACCAGCCGGAGTCTAGAGGGAGAATGAATGTTCCAGTGCTGAGCCTTTTGCTCCGGCCAGGCCACACCCCACCAGGTGCCATTCATCAGCCTGATGAACTGGCTGATGAGCTGAACTGGCTGATGAGCTGCTGCAGGAACTCCTCCAGCCATCACACCCCCCCGGCCAAGACAGAGGTACCACCTCTGACCTCCGACCCTGCAAGACACAATACCAGAGAAAAAAAAACACAACTTCCAATCCAATATACTCTACCTACATCTAGGCAAATCTATAACCCAACTCGACTGCCAGATCATAGTCCAGGTAAGCACCTTAATAAATAACATGCAATGCAGAACCCCTCCCTCCTCCCCATTACCTCACCAACACCCCCAAACCCAATGACTCCGCAACTGTGGATCCAGAAGAAGCATCTTTAAGAGCACATACGGATGGGAGCCCGGCCTGGATAGAAGCAGAGAGAAAAGTACACAGCACAACATATTATGACAAAGGAGCACGCGATAAAGTATCCGCCACCAGATTATCCCTGCCCTTAATGTGACGGATATCCAAATGATAGGGCTGCAAAAACAAGGCCCACCGCATCAACCTCTGATTCGGATTGTGCAATGAACGCAGAAAGGTTAATGGATTGTGGTCAGTATAAACAATCAACGAAGAACCTGACCCAATATAGACATCAAAATGTTGGAGGGCCATGACCAATGCGAGGGCTTCTTTTTCGATGACTGAATAGTTACGCTGGTAACTTTTAAACTTCTTAGAGAAGTAACTAACACAGGTCTCTCAACCCCCCTCTCCTCCACCTGTAGCAACACAGCCCCAGCTCCAGCATCACTTGCATCCACCTGCAACTTGAAGGGGCGATCCAACCTGAGGAGCAGCAAGCACTGGAGCTGATGACAACACAGGTCCTTCAATTGATTAAATGCCTGTTGACAGATGGGAGACCAAACATATTTAACATCACCTTTTAACAAGTCAGTTAGAGGAGCACCCACAGAAGCAAAATTTGGACAAAAATCCCTGTTAATAACCAGCCATTCCCAAGAAAACGTAACAATTCCCTCTTTGTCGTTGGAACAGGGAAGTCTCGGGATCGCCCTGACCTTTCCCTCAATGGTACGCACTTCTCCTTGGCCCCACCACCTTCCCCCAAATTAGGTCACGGTGGCCTTGGCAAATTCACATTTTGCCAGATTGAACCCGTTAGCTGTGGCCCAAAGTAGCCTGTTCAAACCAAAGCCTTCACCTGCTCCAAATGTTTCTCCATGTATTCACAACCAGCAGCCCAACCTTCAGCAAGGGCTAGATATTATATTACATAGAGACATGATTCTACTAAATATCAGTTACCTGACTATTCCCGATTATTTAATGGGCGGCCCGAATGATGACCCTACCAGTCTCTATATACCTCCAAACAAGCTACCTGAGGCCCTCTACCTGAGGCCCTCTACCTGAGGCCTCTACCTGAGGCCTCTACCTGAGGCCCTTCCCTAGGCCCTCTAGTGGCCCTCTACCCTGAGGCCCTCTACCTGAGGCCCTCTACCTGAGGCCCTCTACCTGAGGCCCTCTAGTGGCCCTCTACCTGAGGCCCTCTACCTGAGGCCCTCTACCTGAGGCCCTCTACCTGAGGCCCTCTAGTGGCCCTCTACCTGAGGCCCTCTAGTGGCCCTCTACCTGAGGCCCTCTAGTGGCCCCTCTACCTGAGGCCTCTAAGTGGCCCTCTACCTGAGGCCCTCTACCTGAACCCCAACCTAAACAGTCTAGATAAAACCAATACAAAATGTGGCGGCTCCACTGGGTCCCCCCTACTAACTGCCTAACCAAAAACCTACTTACACTCAGCCCTAGTCTTCAGTGGCATTGCTGAGTTCGCCAAAGGGCCTCCCAGATACCACCCAAAACAGTAAAGGGCAAAAAAAAAACTGCAGCAGAGGCTCTATTAGGGACTGCTGCTAACGCCTAACAGAGGGAACACCAGTGAAAAAATTTGCCACACTTACTACTTATCTCCAAACTCTGTACTTACCAACTCAGTATAACATCTCCACCAACCTGCATCAGGCAGACCCAACAATTCCTACCCAAAACACTGGCTTTAGACGAGCCCCCATTTCGTCACGCTCCATGTTCCAGGAACTGGACAAAAGGTGGAGAGACAACTGAGTTTTGCAATTTTAACAAAAAAAAATTATTAATGAACTTAAAGACAACTCAAACCAAGACAAAACAAAGAAACAAAGAAACAAAAGAGTCCACAGGTGGAGCAGGGCTTCCACACCAGCCGGAGTCTAGAGGGAGAATGAATGTTTCAGTGCTGAGCCTTTTTGCTCCCGGCCAGGCCACACCACCACCCCAGGTGCCATTCATCAGCCTGATGAACCTGGCGCTGATCGAGGTGAACTGGCTTGGATGAGCTGCTGCACGCAACTCCTCCAGCCATCCACAGTGTGGTTTTTCAAACATCGCCGAACATGCTGAGGGCGATGTTAAAGAAAACTGTTTGGCATGTCAAGCCACTACACCGAAACACACGCGTAGCCTCTGCGGATGACGACCTCCCCGACACAGTTTGGCAAGACGTCAGTGCAGACTTCTCACGGCCCACTGCCCACAGGTGAACACTTGCTATTCAGTCATCGTTTATGAGTATTCCCAGATACCCTCGTGTGAAAAGTCATGCACGCAACCTTCTGCGAACTCTGTAAGCCCTGTTCATGGACAAATCTTCTCGCATTGCTTGGTATCCCCAGAATGTGTGAAGACAGACAACCGGGGGGCCCCCCCTCCCTTCAACGGTGAGCAGTTCTGCAGGTTTGCGGCCTACATGGGGTCTTCACCACGAAGATCACAACCCACTATGCCCGCAA
>OLKM01007314.1:0-12067 GCA_900291075.1 Melanogrammus aeglefinus | reverse complement strand
CCATAACAACATCATCAGTACTGGTGTGTGGTGAAGTGGGGTGCAGGATAAAAACAAATCACCAAACAATTTCAAAAGGCACAAGTGTAGATACAGGAGCGGCTAAACATAGTGAGGCGTATAAAAGCAAATACAGCCAGGGGCGCCCTCAAGCCATTAGGGGACGGGCCGGGCCCCCGGTATCGGAACGCAGATCCCAGGTCGGGGCGGCGTGGGTTCATCCAGCGGGAGGAGCGGCCATGTCGTGGACGGGGACGGGGAATGGGGCCACCCTCCTGGAGAGGTTACTAGCACATCACAGGCAGGGTGGGGGGCAAGGGGGCGGGGTAAAGACGGAAACAGGAAGCCGGGGTCGCGTCACCGGGGAGGCCAGCAGCACATCACGGGAAGACGTCCGGGCCGCCAGGGACGTAGTCGAAGGTGGGGGCGGAGGGCGGGAGGGGGGGGTAGATGTAGTTGTAGTCACAGACAAAGCCCGCGGGCACTGACTGGTCTTCCTGATCGTCGTGGGGAAGCTGGACAGGCAGGTCCAGTAGGGGCATGAGGGGGGCTGGCTCGGAGTAGGGAGGGGGCTGGGGGCTCTCTTTCTGGAGGGCCGTGGTGATGAGGCGTGAGCAGAGTGTACGGGCGCACGGGATGCAGCCGCACCCACAGCAGACCACAATTCCGAGAAAACAGGCCAGGGATGACAAGACGGCCATGAGGAGGCCCTTCCTCTTACCAAAGATGTCCGTCATCCATTTCTCCATTGGGTTATCAACCCCGGAGTCCTCTGTCATCTGGAGGGAGAAAGCTCGAAGGCCGGCTAGGGCCCAATGTCACGTCTCATCAGGACGGCTGTGTTATTGGGGTAAAAAGTACCAACATGTTCATCCTTGATCATCTCACACACCCTTCTTGCTCTGTGACAATAGGCGCATATATGCTATGATATCTGATACAGATCCTTGAGACCTATCCGTGGGAAAATTGACAAACCCGTTGCTGATTTTAATATATAGTAATAACTCTATTCGCAATCAACATTTTTCTTATAGTGGACCACAAAACAGGATGAAGATTCAAACCCTGACGCTAGTCGTACCGAATTCGCATCATGTGGTGTTGTTGCTCTCTGGCTTGTGCTGGGTCTGGTCGTCTGGGGAGTTGGTTCAGTCCGGGCGTGTCTGCATCTGGCTCCTCCTTCTGGCGCTGGAACTTTGTGTGTGTTATATCTTGTGGGAATATAACATGTAGGAGTCAGTATAGCAGTTAGTCAGTCAAACATATTTTCTTAAATCTATATTCTAATATTGCTCTATATGGAAGTCCCTCATGGGCCCATTTTAGATTAAGGGCATGGGGTCGACCCCGTAAGAATTTCATGCTTTGGTTAGATGAGTTATTCTGTGTTAGCTTGCATGTGATAACTAATTAGTGCTGTGGGTAATGATCTACACAATCCAATTGAGTTCAACGTTTGATTACAGTATCCACAACTTTGATTTTAATTTCTCACTACTTCTCCCTCCTTGCGCATTGCTTATGCCATGCACATTAAATGGATAAGCAAACCTGACAACACCGTTGGTGCAACCAAGTTTGAAGTCCTTAACTCTCTTTAAAATAAAACCAATCTATTGGGAAGGGAAATCGAACCGTTATTCCAAAACCAAATGTCGATATTGGTGGTTTACCAACAGCCACCCTTGAAACCAACGCTTGTTCCCGAGTTTAAGAAAGTCATGTACTAAACCGAAAACGAATAGACGAGTCAGTATATACCGCAAAGGGTAAATAAATGAAAACGCAGTTTGCCCCGTTCTAAAGCCCACCACCTTCCACTGCCCTGAGCTGGCATATTCGACCTTCTGTTCCTCCTCCACCTTACACCCACCCGGGTGCTGATTGTTGCAGCTCGTTCATTTCATATCAAGTGAGCCAGTGCCACAGCGCACTCTGCCAAGATAATCGTGACTGTGCCTGCCTTAGGTGTCCCCGGATGTCAAGGTTGGGATCTTACCCGTCGTTGGCTAACCAGCCTCCCATGCTGGCTTACTGCAGGATGCCGTGGCTGAAGAGATACGGTTCATATTTCCGACGCCATAAGGCGGTATAGGATGCAAAAGTGGAGGGTGGAGACAGTCTTTAGGCCCCAGCTACCCATGCAGCCAAGTGTGTGTGCATAATGGATACACATCAGGGCGATGAACCTGTGTGTGGGGGCGGATGATGAGGCGAATCCAAAAGAAACTTATCAGAGTTAAAAATATCATAATATCAAATGCTAAAATTATATCAAAGCGTTGGCAGTAGTGGCATTTGAAGGGTAACCACTACGTCTGAATCGAAATTGAGAACCTAGCATGTAGAATCCCTTCCCAGCAGATGTAGGGTTAATATTAAAAACCAAAGAGATGTAAAAAGAAAAATCACAATATTAAAATTTGTATGTTCAATATTACTTCTGCGTTATAACCGTTAAGGCCTGAGTTAGTATAACAGATGGAAATCTTATCGGTTGCAGTTCCAGGATGTGTCATAAAATAGAGGGGTCGCGGCCGTTCCTTATCACATGCGTGTCTGCGCAACCGCCTCAGGGACCAAGGAAAACAGGCCCCAAACCAACAGAAGATAACAAAGGAACAGAGTGAGAACCAATTACTAACCTCAAATGTTCACATTTTAAACAACCCTGCAGAATAGCAGGGTGACCAGACAATACACGGAATTATATGCTAAACCTAAATTCATAAAGAAAAACGTAACATGTCGATTTTCTATCTCACTCAGGATGGATTATGGATAAACAATTTTATCGTACTTATTTAGTGTAATTGTAAGTATTGCCGATTATTAACCCTAGATTATGTGATCACTTTTAATGAAATGTCTGGTATCATATTCTCTAAGAAAATATTTTATTTGTGTTGTCATTTTGGTACTTAGACCTCGTCAGGTCTGTTGTACTGTGCATATCCACCGCGCTACCGCAGAGTCCCCTAAAGGGGGGGGGGGGGGGGTTCCTGTCCCTCCTGTGAGGCGGGATTACCCCAGAATCCTTTAATAAGAATCCCCAGCGCTGGTTACCCCTGGACTCTGCGGACGAGCGGCATGCATGCTATGGACAACTTTAAATGCTAATTGTTCATGTTATTTGGAATAAATTATTTCCTAAATCCTGCGATCACCCTGTAACTCTTGATACTCCAATACAGGGATCTCCCACGATTTATTACCCCTGGGATGGTCCTTCTTTAGGTAGGACCTCTTCGGTTCTGGAATCCGGCCTGTTCTAATCATTGAATACAAGAACATGCAATGCATATTATGTTTGGTACGATATTTATATCTATTGCAGTCGCTGCTCCAACGGAGGCAATAGTTGACCCCGTGAACATGGGCATGCGCATGTTTTATCCTGTGTGTTTTGCACTGTAGTAAGCTGATTAGTGCAGAATATTTACCCATTTAGATTTAATATTTTTCAAAACATTATTTTATTGAATTACAGCGGTGTTGGAGCTCGTAGCAGCACCCTTCTTGTGCACTGGTGAAAAACCATTCACATTATTTTCTTAATTGAACTTATTATTCTAGTAGTTAATTCCCTGTTGTCTATTTTAACCATCTGTTGTTCTCTAATAGGTTAATGTTAACACCACAAGGGTCTGGTGCACTCCTGTCAGCATGAACACAAAACACACGAAAACAGACAGACGGTCGCCCAGTAATCTGGAAAAAATTAATGTTAAGCATTCGGTTTCTGCTTACTGCCACTTTCCTGAAGAGAAAAGAGAATATTTAGAATAATCTACACAATTTAAAATGATGAGTGTTGGGCATCCTTCACTGTTATATGATAGAAGAAGAAGTCCAAATATGGCGGACGGGGAACTACAGCATGGGCTGGCGTGGCAGAGAGAACTCAAAAGATGGCGGGGCGGGGGAAATAAACCTTGTCGGCGCCTGTCAGCCTAACAACAAGAGCGGTGTGGGATAAGCGCGCGTGCTCCGGGGTCTGGTCGTGGAGGTTTGTCTCTTCTCGCGCCAGCAAGAGGTGTTGATTATATAGTGGAACTTAATCAGAAGGACTACAAAGAGACTCCAAATATGGCATACAGGGTCTATCACAAATCTACCGAAATGGGAGAACTACGACTGCAACTATGGCAGACAGGAACTGGCAAATTGTACCAATAGGTAGGGGACTACATCACAAATATGGAGGATGGGGGACTACAACATTCTCGGGAACCTGTACAGCTATACGGAGTCCCCTGTCCGTGTGTCCTGAAGCAACCGTCAACTTTCAGAAGAACACGTCGTGGTCACTAGCTTCTAACAGACTAGAGAGGGGAGAAATGTGTTCCCTCTCGCTCGTTCTCCCACTTTTAGCTCTCCTTGTCTTTCTCTCTCTCACACAAACGCACTCCCCCAAACGCACGTTGACACATACACGCTGACACGCGTACTTTCAAACTGGCCGCACACACTGCTCCTCTACACTCGCACAAAAGGCACACACCTAGCACACGTTGAGACATAACACACTGAAACGCACGTTCACAATGACGCGCACAGCTTCTCTCTTACCACACAACGATACACCAAACCATTAATATGAGCAGATCAATAAAGTCAGACGCCCACAGTCCATTGGCAGTTGGAGGCTTGCTCCTCTATCTGCTAAAGTGCACCTCTCACACACACATACTCAGCCTCTCTCCTCTCTTCCCCAAGCGCACACACGCATACACGGCCTCTCGTTCACACACACCCTGCCGCTCTGATTCTCTCTCTCTGTCACTCACACGTACACACACTGCACTGCCATTTAAATCAGGTTCAGGAATATTTATGTTAATTCTATTGTTAGATCAAACATGGGTATTATTTGCAAAATAAAATCAAGAATAAATGCATTTCAGATGACCCACTCGCACACAGACACACACACCCACACACATACAAACACACACAGACCCACACGGTCTGCTAAGGCCGTGTTAAGACTGCAGGGCAAATCTGATTCACAATCTTATTCCTTCTCATATCCGAATTTTTAGGGCTGACCTGTCCACACTGTTTTTAGCAAGTGTCCAAATCGCATTTTGCTCTGTTTCAGACTGGGCCACATTATTGACCCATCTTGACAGGTTGCTGTAGCAACGACGTCCGGAGCGGAGGCGTTCATCCAGCGCGTTGTATTGTATGACGTCATGTAATAGCGACGAGAAAAACAATAACAAACAAGATGGATCTCAAAGAACGCGAAAGACTTTCATTAATCGACTTATTCCGATACATGCCCACTCGAGCTTCCGCTTGAGCGGCACCCATCTCCCAACAGATTAATGAGGCAATTTCGTTTTCTTCCTTCTGTCCAAGGGACTGAGGGGGGGTGGTTTTGGCGCATTGGGTCAGGTCGTCTGGGCGTCGCGTAGAGTGACGTCACGGACAGTCAAAACCGATCTGAGTGTTTGGAGCTGTTCAGACTGAGACGCATCTGTCCAAATGCGATCTGAAACCACCTCCCGGAGGTGGTTTCGATCCGTTTCACAAAAATCGGATTTCATGTGACTTGGGACTGTTCAGACTTCAAAAGAGTCATCCGGTTCCAATCTGGATGGGCTAAAAATCGGATTTTGGCTGGCAGTCTGAACGCGGCGTGCGGCCAGCTGCCGCACCTTAATATCTACAGTCCCGTCTGTGAAGGTGGGGGCGAGAGGTCTCTTTCTATCCCTGCCTACGTCGGTCAATGTATTTGTCCGTCAGCTACCACATATACCATCGTCTCTTCCTGCCTATTCCACCTCGCGCGGGCGCACCTCGTTCGGACCTTCAGGAGACCAGGCGAGTCGTCTGGTCTCCTGAAGGCCTGAACCGTAGACCACAGTGGTGTAGTCTACGGTATACGCAGCAGGTATACGCCGTGGTATACCCACTAGGAACGCTCCAGGATTTATAGCTGAGTAGGCTTATCAGGTTTGGATAACTGTAAGGATGAACAAATAGAACACACAACATGGCAAGTTGTCCTTTGTATATCTTATAGTAGCAATAGCACCTTGCTAAACAAGGTCAAAATCTAACTCAAAATAATTTTGATGAACTGTGTTTACAAGCATGGCTAACCCAATGCATGACAATGACAAGGAGATGAAAGGAGATTAATGTTCCACTCTTTCAATTGCTCTGAATATATCTTTAACTGTTATCTAACATACCATACATCAATTGAATTGTGTAAAAGTCTGAAATACTGCACCTTAAAAATGACCATGAATTAGCTATACTCTCATTTGCATATGAATTTCAATTGTGTATACCAACTGCATGTTGGCTGACATTTACCTAACTTTCTTTCCCTCCACTCTAACCAATGATGGCTGTTTTTAAATTCCCTAGCCTGACACCCAGTCCTAAAGGCTGGCCAGGGTTCTCATCTAAAAGTAACAAGGAGATGATATACAGTGGGATTAAAACATTGTCTTCTGTTGACTACTTGTTATGTGGTATACACATTAAAATGGGAGGACTAGACACACTCTCTCCTCACACCACACACACCACACACACACACTCTCACACACACCACACACCACACACACACACACACACACACACACACACACACACACACACACACACACACACACACACACACACACACACACCATACGTGCACGCACACACAGAGACTTGTTTGAATTAATAACATTTTCAATTCAATTAAATTCCATACCTTTATAATCTACAGAATCAGGCTTTAGTATTTAAGCTACAAAGAACTGCAGTATTGCCAGGATGATAGGAACCTACGGTAAATTAAATCGTTTTATAATTTTCAAAAAACAACCTGTAATAGGCTACCTGACTGGATTTGCCTTGAAGGGAAGTACATCTCAAATTTGCCTATTCAGTTTTGTCTCTACTGAAAAAGGTAAGCTTCCCTGTTGTTAAGTAGGACTATGAAATGCATGCAGTGAGTATACTTAGGCCTATGTGGATGCTGCTGGCTAGTGGCTGCTACACTTATTGAGGGGCAGAGAGCTGGAGGGGGAGGAAGAGGAGGAGGAGGAGGAGCAGGAGGAGGAGGAGGAGAGGAGGAGGAGGAGGAGAGGGGAGGAGGAGAAAAAGGAGGAGGAGCAGGAGGAGGAGAGAGAGGAGGAGGAGGAGAGAGAGGAGGAGAGGAGAGGAGGAGAGAGAGGAGGAGAGGGGAGGAGGAGGAGAGAGGGGAGGAGGAGGAGGAGGAGCAGGAGGAGAGAGGAGGAGGAAAAGGAGGAGCAGGAGGAGGAGGAGGAGAGAGGAGAGGAGGAGGAGGAGGAGGAGGGAGGAAGAGCACAGGCTGGGCAGTCCAGGGCCAGGCAGGGGGAGGAGGAGGAGAGAGACAGGCAAGAAGCGGATGAGGACATGATGGGGCTAGATCAGAACATGGAGGAGGATATCTGTCACCTAGGGGAGATACATTTTTAGTCCATGTCGTTCTGCCAAACTTATGCTGTTTCCACACAGCTTTACGAATATAAGTATACGTGTGTATTTTTTACCACTCTTTTTAGAGAGTTTGGTAGCCTTAAGACTTAAAAGAGGGAGCATCCTGCATAATACTGCTTTAGATAAGAAGGTTAAGGTCATGAGAGAGGTGAGTAGGTCATAAAGAGAGACTTTTTGTCTATTTGTTTGTCTGTTACTTTATTTTCCTGAAAATACCTTATTTTAAATAATGTTGGATTGAGATTGATTGAGGTAGCTCAGTATTCTCAGTCTTTCTTTATCTTAAATGGTTGCAGTAAGAAGATCTTATTGTTTGTAAATCTGTGTTTAAATAAATATCATTGTACGGTCCTCATGAATCTTTGGTTCTTTACCTTTGCCAGGGCTTTAATATATAGCCTAAAGTATGACAGTGACTATAATGATTTTGAAGCTCGTACATACCCTTCTGTAGCCATCTATTTCATATTGTGCACACAATAAAAAAGAAAACGACGAGTATTGGGAGGTGGGGGCCTGTGCCCCAGTAAAGCTCTAGGTCTAGCACCGCCCCTGGTTAGGGTTAGTAGGGTTAGCCAGGCCCGCCGCTCCGTATACGCAGAGTACGTGGGGGAAGTAACTGGGGGGGGGGGGGCACACCAAAAATTGGTTTGTAAAAAAAGTTAAATAAAAATAAATAAAGATTTCATTATTGAATTAAAAAAAGTACATTAGTTATGAAGAGGCCCACCGTTGTTTTTTCCTAGTTGTACAACCTATCACTCAATTTCGGCAAACCTGGGGTCAGCAGAGGGGGAGCTAGAGGTTATGGTCTAGTGACATTGGACTGGGGGGCCACGGGGACGCCGCTGTGTCTGGGGTCCCAACTATAATCCAGCTGCCTTACCCAGTCACCCAGCACAGCCCCCGCCGTCCCCGGAGCCCAATGGACGCTGTCCTGGGTGGTCTGGAACTGAAGGAGAGACCGTTGTTTAAGGTGACCTCATCAGGGGTCCACCTCCTCTATGCTGTCTCCCACAAAGCTGTTGAAGGCCTCAGTGCAATGGAGTTGGTGAAGGGATAGCTCGATGGAAACAGTGAGGAGAGGAATGACTGAACGGGCCCGCGGGACTTTAGCTCTGGCTGTTCCAACGAGTCGTCGATGTCTTTGGTAACGGTAACGGCTGTTTGTTTCCTTAAGGACCGTTGTTTTGTTTAAAACAGTGATTGGAGGAGGTGTTTGAGGAGGAGAATGAACTTGGGCAGTAAAGGAGAACCAGTTTTTTGGTTGTTTATTATTTTGAATCAGTACTAATATCTCTCTGCTTGTTGTCTCCAGGAGCAGGTTCTGCTAGTCGGGAGAGGTGGTGGAGTTTATTATTTGAATCAGTACTAATATCTCTCTGCTTGTTGTCTCCAGGAGCAGGTTCTGCTAGTCGGGAGAGTGGTGGAGAAACCAAAGGTACAGGCGCCCCCTGGTGGACGACGGGGGGGCTGGCGCTGTCCCAGTGAGAGGACATTAGGCCTCGTGACTAAAGGGGGGGCGTGGTCGAGGGGTACTTGCTGTTGTATCAATGGGTTGGTGAGGACTGAGGTCCACTGTGGTGGGTGGTGGTGGAGGACCAGCAATGGGTGTAGTCTAGGTGCTGCGAGGAGTCGGGTGGTGTTGGTGGAGGACCAGCAGTGGGTGTAGTCTAGGTGCTGGGAGGCGTTGGGTGGTGTTGGTGGAGGACCAGCAGTGGGTGTAGTCTAGGTGCTGGGAGGCGTCGGGTGGTGTTGGTGGAGGACCAGCAGTGGGTGTAGTCTAGGTGCTGGGAGGCGTGGGTGGTGGTGTTGGTGGAGGACCAGCAGTGGGTGTAGTCTAGGTGCTGGGAGGCGTCGGGTGGTGTTTGGTGGAGGACCAGGCAGTGGGTGTAGTCTAGGTGCTGGGAGGCGTCGGGTGGTGTTGGTGGATGGACGAGCACGCAGTGGGTGTAGTCTAGGTGCTGGGAGGCGTCGGGTGGTGTTGGTGGAGGACCAGCAGTGGGTGTAGTCTAGGTGCTGGGAGGCGTCGGGTGGTGTTGGTTGGAGGACCAGCAGTGGGGTGTAGTCTAGGTGCTGGGAGGCGTCGGTGTGGTGTTGGTGGAGGACCAGCAGTGGGTGTAGTCTAGGTGCTGGGAGCGTGTGGGTGGTGTTGGTGGAGGAACCAGCAGTGGGTGTAGTCTAGGTGCTGGGAGGCGTTGGGTGGTGGTGTGGTGGAGGACCAGCAGTGAGGTGTAGTCTAGGTGCTGGGAGGCGTGTGGGTGGTGTAGGTGTGGAGGACCAGCAGTGGGTTGTAGTCTAGGTGCTGGGAGGCGTTGGGTTGGGGGAGGTCCCTTCAAGTGGTTGGGGTGGTTGAAGGCCAGGTGTGATCGTAGAGGGGGGGAGGAAAAACCTGGGGTTAGGTTATAGGAGAAAGAGGTGGGAGGGCCAGCAGAGGAGGGGACAAGGGGAGCTTTAAACCGGTAAAGTGAGTGTGTGTTGGGGTGTCTAAGAGGGGGCTAGGGACCTGTGTGTGTGTGTAGGGAGGCGGTGGGACGCCCTACTCCCCTGATGAGCAGCGGGGGGGCCGAGGTGGTTTAACAGGGAGTGTTGTGGTGATGGTGATGGAGATGAAGTCAGTTCCCCTGCCGTAATGGCCTGGTGGGCCCGCCTGGGGCTCTCGTCATAAGCCTCATTGTTGAAAGGCCCTAAACCAGTGCTGAGCTCCAGTAGGATCCCAGCATAGTGTTCTTCACAACAGTCAGGTTCTGGCTCATCCCACTTCGTAGTGTGGTCTTTTATTTTATTTTAGGACCGTGTCGTTTGGAGCAGGCTGGCTGTGATGAAATGAAGTCAGGTTGAGCTACCTTTGGAGGCCATCCCTGTCGGAGGGACGCCTTCTTGTGGTTTGTTTCTTCAAGAATCTCTTATGTGATGAGAGCTCGTAATAATTTGAGGTCAACTTTTTATTGAATCAGATCTAATTGCTTGTTGTGGTTTTTTTTTTCTACAGGGTTTAACAGCTAGTAGAGGAGGGCCTACGTGGTGTGGCCGCGCCTTGAAGCCAACACTCTGAGCCATTATATGGTAAGAGTTATATCATGGTTTTTATGCGGAGTGCCTTCATTAAAGAACAGAGGAAGGGCCACCACTTGATTAATTCAAAAGAGATGAGGGGCGGGGGTGGTAAGATAGGAGGGAGGGGGTTTTAGGAGGTCAAAAAAGGATGACAACAGAGGAGAGATGCAATGAAGAAAACAAACTATATAATTGGGTTAAGTTAAAACAATTACCATTGGACAGCAGATACTGAAAATAATATACCAGTTAAAATCAGCAGGGGTTGGGAATAGGGGACAAACTAATACAAAGGGGTTGTACATCATAAAATTATAAAATTAAATAACTAAACATGATACATCTTGTAACAGAGTGAGGAAAATATGATGATGTTCTGTTGGTCCGATGTGTGGAGAGGTAGGCTGTAAGCTAAGACGGATGGTGAGAGCAGGTGTGAGGTCCAGGGTTGAAGTGTCAATTCAGGGTGAGGGTCGAGGGTGGGGTGTCAGGTTCAGGGTCAGGTGTCAGAAGTGAGATGTCAGGGTCTGAGGGTCAGGTCGTGAGAGTGTAGAGGTTCAGTGGTCAGGGTGAGGGTGAGGGTCAGGGTGAGGGTCAGGGTCAGGGTGAGGGTCAGGGTCAGGGTGAGGGTGAGGGTCAGGGTGAGGGTCAGGGTCAGGGTGAGGGTCAGGGTCAGGGTTGAGGGTCAGGGTGAGGGTGAGGGTGAGGGTCAGGGTGAGGGTCAGGGTGAGGGTCAGGGTGAGGGTCAGGGTGAGGGTGAGGGTCAGGGTGAGGGTGAGGGTAAGGGTGAAGGGTTAGGACTCCAAGATAGGACGGTCAGTGGGCCTCCAACATACAGTACGTCACCTCATCTCCGTGTGCTGCAGTGGTGTGGTTTTCTAAATGCTTTTGTGCATGACTTCTCCTGCAAAAGTCAAATTAATGTGATGTGTGTTGTGTGTGTGTGTGTGTGTGTGTGTGTGTGTGTGTGCGTCGTGTGTGTGTGTGTGTGGTGTTGTGTGTGTGTGCGTGCGTGCGTGCGTGCGTGCGTGCGTGCGTGCGTGCGTGCGTGCGTGCGTGTGTGAGAGAGAGAGACTATCCTGATCTACACACACACACACACACACACAGAGGACCCGGAGCAGTTCTTAGTTTCGCTGTCTTTGCTTATGATATGAAACCTGGAGGTTGGTGGTTCTTCTGAAACCAGATTGATACCAGTATCGACGAAGGACAGAAAGACAGAGAGGGCAGCCAGAAACTCCTGGATGAGATCCTGAAACTCTCTCTCTCTCTCTCACTCTGTCTCTGTCTCTGTCTCTGTCTCTCTCTCTGCCTCTCTCTGTCTCTGTCTCTGTCTCTCTCTGCCTCTCTGTCTCTGTCTGTCTCTCTCTCTCTCTGTCTCTCTCTGTCTCTCTGTCTGTCGTGTCTGTTAATTACTTTTACAATAAAGCAGACTCCCGATCGTCGGGGTTCGTACATTTCGTACGTCTCTTTTTCGGGGAACCGACGGAGAAACTGTACTTCAGTCAGGCCAGGAGGAAGCGGGGTG
>OLKM01007313.1:0-12070 GCA_900291075.1 Melanogrammus aeglefinus | reverse complement strand
ATTCAATGAAGCGCGGAAACGGCGGGGATAACTATGACTCTCTTAAGGTAGCCAAATGCCTCGTCCTCTATATTAGTGACGCGCTGATGAATGATACGAGATTCCCACTTCCTACCTACTATTCCAGCGAAACCCACAGCCAAGGGAACGGGCTTGGCAGAATCAGCGGAAAGAGGAGAAAGAAGGACCGTGTTGAGCTTGACTCTTAGGTTCTTGGTACTGTGAGAAGACATGAGAGGTGTAGAATAAGTGGGAGGTCCGGCCGACGTGAAATTACCCCACTTACTCTTATCGTTTGTCCACTTACCCGGTTGGGCGGGGAGGCGAAGCCCCCGACGGTTCGGTTTTCTGGTGTTCAAAACCCCTGGCCTGGCCGGGGCAACCCGTCCGGGGACAAGTGACAGGTGGGGGAGTTTGAACTGGCGGTTTACCACCTGTCAACGGTAACGCCAGGTGTCCTAGGCGAGCTCCAGGGAGAACGAAACTTCCCGGTGGGAGCAGAAGGCAAAAAGCTCGCTTATCTTGTTTCAGTATGAGTACAAACCGTTGAAAGCGCGGCCCTCACGTCCTTCTGACGTTTTGGTTTAAGCAGGAGGTGTCAGAAAATACCCAGGGATATAACTGGCTTGTGGCGGCCAAATAGCTTTCATGCGACGTCGCTTTTTGATCCCTTCAGTTGTCGGGCTCTTGCTATCATTGTGAAGCAGGAAATTCACCAAGCGTTGGGATTTGGTTCACCCACTAATAGGGAACGTGAGCTGTGTTTAAGACCGTCGTGAACAGTTAGTTGACCCCACTGATGTGTTGTTGCCAAATAGTAATCCTGCTCAGTACGAGAGGAACCGCAGGTTCAGACATTTGGTGTATGTGCTTGGCTGAGGAAGGGCCAATGGGGGCGAAGTACCATCTTGTGGGCGCTGTTTGATGAACGCCTCTAAAGTGTCAGGAATCCCCCCTTAGATGTTGATGATACCCATAAGTTGGGCCCGGGCTATAGATTTTGATCCGGGATAACCGACCCCCCCGGGGGCCGGCGCCAGGAAAGACATGTGATTACTGGGCTTGGGGTGCGGGCCGACCGGAATTATGGTCGCCCCTCTCCAATGATCAACCACATTGTTTACAAAGACTGGAGTTTAAACCACTTGCATACGAACCTGATCTGGTTTCAGGGTGTCGTAATAGCAGAGAGCTTTATGACTGCGATCTATTGAAAGCACTCCTCGATCCCAAGCTTTTGTCGGTTTTCGAGACCGCGGCAGGCGCGCGTTTGCGTCACCCGGGTCTCGGCTGTTACAAGAGCCCAGCTTAGAGGCACCAGGGTAGAGGTTCCCGTGGAAGGGACCGACAGAGGGGTCGACGAACCCGCCCGGGCCCGCCCGCGGGGAAGAGGATCGGACGGGGCAGAGGTAGGACGGGGGCCCCCGGGGAAATCCGGAAAGCAAGGAAGTTACCGCGCTCTGTCGCTGAGGCTCCCCGGGGACGGTCGACCCTCTGGCCCCGCCCGGATTTTCCCACCCGGAACGAGGGCGGTGCGACACTCTGTTCGGATTTTCATGTTTCTTTTTTTTAGAGTACAGGGGTAAAAAACCCAAGGAACGAATCGGAAGATCTGGAACAGAGTGTCCCGCGCTCGGGAGTCGCAGAGTTGTCTCTGGACACTCCGGTTGTGACTCCCGAGAACGCGGGAGGGACAACTCGTCGGATTTCTGATTTTTTGTAAAGTTTTTTTAGAGTACCAGGGTAAATTCACGGGAGTCCGGGGTTGGGCTTGGGAACACAATCGGGCGAGTCGGTGGGTGCTAGAGGGGTACACGGGCTGACCCGGTGGAACGGGTTCCTGGAGCCCCCCGGGGACTCGCTGGTGGCCGGTCCCTGGGGCGGGGCCTCTTAAACCCTGCCCTAAACCCCTAACCCCCTAAACCCTAACCCTGGCCTAAACCTAAACCCTAAACCCTTGGCCCTAACCCTAACCCTAAAAACCCTGCCCTGGCCCTAACCCTAACCCTAAACCAACCCCCTACCCTAACCCAACCCTAACCCCTAACCCTGGGCCCAAACCCTAACCCTGGCCTAACCCCTAACCCCCTTTAACCCCCTAACCCTACCCCTAACCCTAAACCCCTAAACCCCCGAACCCTACCCTAGCCCCAAGCAGGCCTTGGTGGGAGGGCTGGCCTGGGCAGTGAGGGCCTTGGCCTGTTGGGGCCTGGGCCTGGCAGGCCCTTCTGCTGGCAGGCCTTGGCTTGGGATGGCCCTGGCCTTTGGCAGGGAGCGGGCCTGGCCTGGGCAGTGAGGGGCCTGGCCTGGGCAGGAGGGCCTTGGCCTGTGAGGGCCTGGCCTGGGCAGGCCTTTGCTGGGCAGGCCTTGGCTGGAGGGCCTGGGCCTGGGCAGGCGGGGCCTGGCCTGGGCAGGAGGGCCTGGCCTTGTGAGGGCCCTGGCCTGGGGCAGGCCCGCTGGCAGGGCGGCTTGGGAGGGCCTGGCTGGGGCAGGGGAGGGGGCCTTGGCCTGGGGCGTGAGGGCCTGCCTAGTGGGCCTGGCCTTGGGCAGGCCTCTTTGCTGGGCAGGGCCTTTGGCTGGGAGGCCTTGCCTGGGCGAGGGAGGCCTGGCCTGGCAGTGAGGCCTGGCCTGGGCAGGGGGAGGGCCTGGCCGTGAGGGCCTGGCCTGGGCAGGGGCCTCTGCTGGGCGGCCTTGGCTGGGAGGGCCTGGCCTGGGCAGGAGCGGCCTGGGCGGAGGGCCTGGCCTGTTGGGGGCTGTCCGGCCTGGGCAGGCCTCTTTGCGGGGCGGCCTTGGGCTGGGAGGGCCTTGGGCCTGGGCAGGAGGCCTTGGCCGTGGGCAAGTGGGGCCTGGCCTGGGCAGGAGGCCTGGAGCCCTGTGGGAGGGGCGGCCCCAGGGCCTGGCAGGCCTTCTGCTGGGCAGGCCCTTGGGCTGGAGGCCTGGCCTGGGCAGGGAGGGCCTGGGGCCTGGGCAGTGGAGGGCTGGGTGTGGGGGGGCCTGGCCCTGGGCAGGCCTTGCTGGGCAGGCCTTGGGCTGGGAGGGCCCTTGGCCTGGGCAGGAGGGCCTGGGCCTGGGCAGTGAGGCCTGGGCCCTGGGCAGTGAGGCGGGGCTGGGCAGTGGAGGGCCCCTGGCCTGGCAAGGGAGGGCCTGGGGGCTTGGGCAGTGAGGCCTGGCCTGGCAGGGAAGGGCCTGGCCTGGAGGGAGGGCCTGCTGGGCAGGAGGGCCTGGCCTGGGCAGGGAGGGCCTGCCTGGGGGGCCTGGCCTGGGCCAGGGGCCTCTGCTGGGCAAGGGCCTTGGCTGGGAGGGCCTTGCCTGGCAGGGAGGGGCCTGGCCTGGGCAGGGAGGCCTGGCCTGGGGGCCTGGGCCCGGGCAGGCCTCTGCTGGGGGGCAGCCTTGGCTGGGAGGGCCTGCCTTGGCAGGGAGGCCTGGCTGGGCAGGAGGGGCCTGCGCTGTGGGCCTGGCCTGGCAGGCCTCTGCTGGGGCAAGGGCCTTGGGCTGGGAGGGCCTTTCCTGGGCAGGGGAGGGCCTGGCCTGGGCGCAGGGAGGGCTGGCCCTGTGGGGGCCTGGGCCTGGGCAAGCCTCTGCTGGGCAGGCCTTGGCTGGGAGGGCCTGGGCCTGACAGTGAGGGCCTGGCCTGGCAGTGAGGCCTGGGCTGGGCATGAGGGCCTGGCCTGGCAGTGAGGGCCTGGCCGGAGGGCCTGGCCTGGCAGGCCTGGCTGGGGAGGGCCTGGGCCTGGCAGGAGGGCCTGGCCTGGGCAAGTGGAGGGCCTGGCCTGTGGGGGCCTGGGGCCTGGGAGGGCTCTGCTGGGCAGGCCGTTTGGCTGGAGGGCCTGGCCTGGGGCAGTTGAGGGCCTGGGCCTGGGGCAGTGAGGGCCTGGCCTGGGCAGTGAGGGCCTGGGACCCCTGGGCAGTGAGGGCTGGCCTGTGGGCCTGGGCTGGGCGGGGCCTCTTGCTGGGCAGGCTTGGCTGGAGGGCCTTGGCCGGGCCAGTGAGGGGCCTGGCCTGGGCAGTGGAGGGCCTGGCCCTGGGGCAGGAGGCTGCCTGTGGCCTGGCCTGGGCAGGGCCTCTGCTGGCCAGGCCTTGGCTGGGAGGGCCTGGCTGGGCAGGGAGGGCCTGGCCTGGCAGGGAGGGCCTGGCCCCTGGGCAGGGAGGGGCCTGGGCCTGGCAGGGCCTCTGCTGGGCAGGCCTTGGGCTGAGTACCTTGCCTGGCAGGGAGGGCCTGGGGCCTGGGCAGGCCTTGCTGGGCAGGGGACCCTCGGGGAGCACCTTTACCCCTGGGTAGACATTTTGCAGTTGCAATTGTGGGTGTCTGGTGCTGGACTTGCCTATTAGTCTTTAATTTTTTTTTTTTTTTCCTTTCTTAAAATTCCCTTGTGCTGTTCCAGCAAGCGAGGCCACACTACACACACCCCCACACACAACTTGGCCCCAAGGCAGAGGGCCTCCCTTGGCCCGGTGGAAACTAGATTTGCATTGTGGGTGTCTGGTGGCTGGACCTGCCTATTAGTTTATTTAATTTATTTTTTCCATTTTTCCTAAAATCCCCTTGGTGCTGTTCAGCAAAGCGAGCCCCAACCCAACCACCCCAAACTTCTCACTGGCCCCAGGTCAGAGGGCCTCCTTGGCCGGGTGGAAACTAGATTGCATGGGGTGTCTGTTTATTTTAATTCAGCCTTTTTCTTTTCTCTCTCTCTCCCAGCCCCCATTTTCTAAGCGGGAAAGGGAATTCCTGTACGACCGTTACGATGGCTCCCTCTGTGTCGCTGGTTGCTGGGGACCTGGCCTATTAGTTTATTTAATTTTTTCTTTTATCCCCATTTTCTAACAATTTCCCCTTTTTGGTGCTGTTCAAGCAAGCGGCACACTTCACACCACACAACACCACAACAGCACTGGCCCCAGCACAGAAGGGGCCTCCCTTGGCCGGGTGGAAACTAGATGATGTGGGTCTGTTTATTTAATTCAGCTTTTTTTTCTTTTCTCTCTCTCCCAGCCCCCATTTTCTTATAGCGAAATCTACGACGGTTACCGATGGCTCCCTCTGTGGTGTCGCCCGGTCGTGGTTGGCGCCCGAATCCATTTATTAACAATTGTTGTTGTTTATACGCTGCGAAACGAGCCATAAGGAGAGGGTAATCAATTTCAACCAGAGGACGGATTAAAAATTCAACCCGAGGAAGGGGAAGGAAAAAGCCGCTTGAAGGGAAATTAACCAGCGAGGACGACCACCACCAAACCCCCTCCGGGGGAGGATCACCGGCTCGCGAAGCGGCCGGATACCCGGTGGATCACAGCGGGTGCAACACAACACAACACACGCGAGTGGTCAGGACCCCCGTATGTGGCGCCGGCTTCCGCTTCCGCTCCGCTGCGGATTAAACGCAAACCCAAAAGCCGAGCACGCGGGACGGGATAAAACGAACCCCAGACAGGAAGGAAGGGAAAAGCCCGCTTAAAGGGATCTAACCAGCGAACGGCGACCCCGGGCGCCGGGGCCGGAAATCGTCGGCCGGCGGCGGGTCTTACCCGGTGGGATCACGGCGGTGTGCCACACAAACACACACGCGAATTGGTCAGTGTCCTGGCCGCAGGCCGCGCCGCGGCCGCTTCCGCTCCGCTCCGATGAAACGAACCAAAGCGAGCACCGGGGAACGGATAGGGAATGAGGGATTTCAACCGAAGCTAGTGAGCCCGGGGAGCGCGTGGGACATCAAAACCCCGGTGGGCTGAGAGAGAGCGGGGGACTTTGCCGCCGGCGCCGCCGCTCGATTGAACCGCAAACGAACGGATTAAACCGAAAGGCGGACCAATGCAACGAAAACCCGGTTTAAAGGGAACAGACGAAGCAGGGAGGGCAGCGAACGACGGACTGACCGGCGATCGGTCGGGACGGCGATTTCTCGGTGCGACGCCCGTCGTGACGCACCGAATGTAGGTAGACTGTGATGTGGCCGTCGTTGACGCAACCGTTCGGGTAGAAATGATAGGTCAAACTGTTTGTGTGGGGTGCGTGGTCTGTGCGGTGTGGACCGACGTGGGCACGGGCCCATGATGATCTTCCGGACGCCCCGTCCCCCGGGTGAACAGAGCGTGACGTGGTCAGGTGCAGGGAGCCTGGTAAGTGGTTTGTTTACAATTTTGTCGGGTGTGTGTGTGTGTGGTGTGTGTGTAGTGTGTGTGTGTGTGTGTGTGGTGTGGGTGTGGGTGTGGGTGTGGGTGTGGGTGTTGGGTGTGGGTGTGGGTTCAGGCGCTGGGATGATTATTTAGTGTGTTTTCGCAAGTCCATGGAGCACAACACTGCCCCCAGGAGAGGCACCCTTTGGCCGGGCAGACAAAGGGTGTGTTTTGTGTGTGGGGGGGTTCAGCTGCTGGGAGTCTATAATTGCTATTATTACTATTATTCAGGTCTTTTCAGCCATCAGTCCCAGGGGAGACAGCAGACACTGCCCCAGGAGAGGCACCTTTTGGCCGGGCAGACAAGAGTGTGTGTGGGGGGGGGGTCAGCTGCTGGGAGTCTATAATTGCTATTATTACTATTATTCAGTCTTTCAGCCTCTAAGTCCAGGGGGAGGACAGCAGACACTGCCCCCAGGAAGAGGCACCCTTTGGCCGGGAGACAAAGAGTGTGTGTGTGTGTGTGGTGGGGGGGTCAGCTTGCTGGAGTCTATAATTGCTTATTATTACTATTATTCAGGTCTTCAGCCATCAGTCCCAGGGGGAAGACAGCAGACACTGCCCCAGGAGAGGCACCCTTTTGGGGGCGCGGGCAGACAAGAGTGTGCGTGCTGTGTGTGTGTGTGTTGTGTTGGGTTCAGCTTGCTGGGAGTCTATAATTTTATTCTTATTATTACTACTATTATTCAGGTCTTTTACAGCCATCAGTCCCAGGGGAAGACAGCAGACACTGCCCCAGGAGAGGCACCCCTTTGGGCCGGGGCAGACAAGAGTGTGCGTGTGTGTGTGTGTGTGGTGTGTGTGTGTGTGGGTCAGCTGCTGGGGAGTCTTATAATTATTATTATTATTATTACTACTATTATTCGGTCTTTCTAGCCATCAGTCCCAGGGGGGAAGACAAGCAGACACTGCCCCCAGAGAGGCAACCCTTTGGCCGGGGCAGACAAGAGGTGTGCGGTGTTGTTGTGTGTGTGTGGGTTCAGCTGCTGGGAGTCTATAATTATTATTATATTATTATTACTTACTTATTATTCAGGTCTTTCAGCACTCCAGTCACCCACAGGGAAGGACAGCAGACCACTGCCCCAGTGAGAGGCACCCTTTGGCCGGCAGACAGAGGTGTGCGTGTGTGTTGGTGTGTGTGTGAGTGGTCAGCTGCTGGGAGTCTATAATTATATATTATTATTATTACTATATTATTCAGGTCTTTTCAGCCATCAGATCCCAGGGGGAAGACAGCAGACACTGGCCCCAGAGAGGCACCCCTTTGGCCGGGCAGACCAGATGTGCGTGTGTGTGTGAGGGTCAGCTGCTGGGAGTCGTATAATTTGCTATTATTACTATTTATCATCAAGGTTTTCAGCCAATCCAGTCCCAGATGGAGACAGCAGTGACACTGCCCCCAGGAATGAGCCACACCTATTGGCCAGAGGGCAGACACGGTAGTGTGCGAGTGTGTGTGTGTGGTGTGTGTGTGAAGCAGGGGATGTCAGCTGTCTGGTCGTCTTATTATTGTTATTTATTAACTAATTATTCAGGTTCTTTTCAGCACATCAGTCCAGGGGGGAAGACAGCAGACCACTGCCCCCACAGGAGAGGACACTCTTTGGCCAGCGCAGACAGAGTGTGAGTGTGTGTGTGTGTGCGTGTGTGTGGGGCGTCAGCTGCTGGGAGTCTATTATTGTTATTATTACTATTATTCAGGTCTTTCAGCCATCAGTCCAGGGGGAAGACAGCAGACACTGCCCCCAGGAGAGGCACTCTTTGGCCAGGCAGACAAGGAGTGTTGTGTGTGTGGTCAGCTGCTGGGAGTCTATTATTGCTATTCATTTCTTTCAGCCATCAGTCCAGGGGGAAGACAGCAGACACTAGCCCCAGGAGAGGCACTCTTTGGCCGGGCAGACAAGAGTGTGAGTGTGTGGGTCAGCTTCTGGGAGTCTAGTGTGAGTGTGTGATTCGCTATCTGGGAGTCTATTATTGCTATTCATTTCTTTCAGCCATCAGTCCAGGGGGAAGACAGCAGACACTAGCCCCAGGAGAGGCACTCTTTGGCCGGGCAGACAAGAGTGTGAGTGTGTGTGTGGGTCAGCTTCTGGGAGTCTATTATTGCTATTCATTTCTTTCAGCCATCAGTCCAGGGGGAAGACAGCAGACACTAGCCCCAGGAGAGGCACCCTTTGGCCAGGCAGACAGAGTGTGAGTGTGTGTGTGGTGTCGTGTGTGTGTGTGTGTGTTTGTTGTGTGTGTTGTGTGTGTGTGTGTGTGTGTGTGTGTGTGGTGTGTGTGTGTGTGTGGTGGTGTGTGTGTGTGTGTGTGTGTGTGTGTGTGTGTGTGTGTGGGTGTGTGTGTGTGCGTGTGTGTGGGAGTGCAGGTGCTGGGAGTCCGTATATTGCTGTTCATTAGTAGAGGCACTCTTTGGCCAGGGCAGACAAGAGTGTGAGTGTGTGTGTGTGTGGGGTCAGCTGCTGGGAGTCTATTATTGTTATTATTACTATTATTCAGGTCTTTCAGCCATCAGTCCAGGGGGAAGACAGCAGACACTGCCCCCAGGAGAGGCACTCTTTGGCCGGGCAGACAAGAGTGTGAGTGTGTGTGGGTCAGCTTCTGGGAGTCTATTATTGCTATTCATTTCTTTCAGCCATCAGTCCAGGGGGAAGACAGCAGACACTAGCCCCAGGAGAGGCACCCTTTGGCCGGGCAGACAAGAGTGTGGCGTGTGGCTCCGGGGCCAGAGCCGCCCCACTATTTCCCCTCTCCCTCTGCCTTTCAGGTAGCTGACCCCTCGGCGATGCTCCCGGTGGACACGGACACGCACACAGACGCACGGAGAGAGAGAGAGAGAGAGAGATAGACAGCCCCATGGATGCACCTACCTATTCCTGGGGAGAAATAAAGAACAACTTGGCCCTTGAAAATGGCTCGACTGCGTCTCCCTCTCTGTTGATTGAACGATGTGAAACGGGGTTAAAGCCACCTTCGCAAGCTCAGTCAGGTGGCGCAGAAGACAGCAGACAGATTGCCCACAATGAAGGCACTCTTTGGGCCGGGCAGTACCAAATGTAGTGTGAGCGTGGTGGGTGCAGCTATTGGGATGTCATCATTGCATTCTTTTTTTCGGCCATCAGTTCAGGGGAAAGACAATCAGACACTAGCCCCAGGAGAGGCAACTCTTTGGCCCAGGCAGACAGAGTGTGAGGTGTGTTGTTGTGTGTGTGTGTGTGTGGTGTGTGTTTTGTTGTGGTTGTGTGTGTGTGTGGTGTGTGTGAGGTTTCAGCTCTGTGATGTCATATGTTTATTATTTTACTATTATTCAGCTTTCAGCCATCAGTCAGGGTAAGGACAGCAGACATGCGTGCCGGAGAGGCAACTTTTGGCCGGGCAGACAAGAGCGTGGTGGTGGGTCAGCTTCTGGGAGTCGATTATTGCTAATTCATTTCTTTCAGGCCATCATGTCCCAGGAAGACAGCAGGACCTAGCCCCATGAGAGGCACTCCTTGGCCAGGCAGACTAGTTGTGAGTGTGTTGTGTTGTTTTGGTTGTGTGTGTGTGTGTGGTGTGTGTGTGTGCCTGTGTGTGGGGGTCTCCGTGCTGGGAGTCTTATTATTTGTTTTATTATTTTATTGCGGGTCTTTCAGCCATCAGTCCAAGGGGAGAACAGCGACACTGCCCCAGGAGAGGCACTCTTTGGCGGGCAGACAGAGTGTGGAGTGTGTGTGTGGGTCAGCTTCTGGGGAGTCTATTATTGCTATTCATTTCTTTCAGCCATCAGTCCAGGGGGAAGACCAGCAGACACTAGCCCCAGGAGAGGCACCCTTTGGCCAGGCAGACAGAGTGTGTGTGTGTGTGTGTGTGTGTGTGTGTGTGTGTGTGTGTGTGTGTGTGTGTGTGTGTGTGTGTGTGTGTGTGTGTGTGTGTGTGTGTGTGTGTGTGTGTGTGTGTGTGGTGGGAGTCTATTATTGTTATTATTACTATTATTCAGGTCTTTCAGCCATCAGTCCAGGGGGAAGACAGCAGACACTGCCACGAGAGAGAGTCATCTTATGGCCAGGCAGACCAGAGTGTGTGAGCGGTTGTGGAGGTCAGACTTCTGGAGAGAGTCTATTTATTGCTATTCATTTCTTTCAGCGCATTGTCGCAGGGAAGACAGCAGACCACTAGCCGCCAGAGAGAGGCACCCTTTTGGCTAGGCAGGAACAGAGTGTGAGTGTGTGTGTGCTGTGTGTGAGTGATGTGTTGTGTGTGTGGTGATGTGTGAGTGTGAGAGTTTGATGTGTGGTGCAGTGTTGTACGTGTGTGTGGGGAGTCTGCTGGCTGGAGTCTATATTTGTTATTATTACTATTATTTGGTCCGGTCTTTCAGCCTTCTAGTGTGCCACGGGGAAGACAGCAGCACTGCCCCCAGGTAGACCCCGCGCACCTCTATTGGCGGTGCGAGACCAATGAGTGTGAGCGTGTGGGTCGTTCTGGGAAGTCTATTATTGCCTGAATTCATTGTCTTTCATAGCCATCGGAGCCCGAGGAGAAGTAGTCCTGAGGCAGGACGACTAGCGCCAGGAGAGTGCACCCATCTTGGACCAGCAGAACGCAGTGGTGTGAGGTGGTGTGTGTGTGTGGGTTGTGTGGTGTGTGTGGGTGTTGTGGTGTGCCTGTGTGTGGGGGGTCAAGCTGCTGGGGAGTCTATTAGTTGTTATTTTACTTATCAGGTCTTTCAGCATCAGTCAGGGGAAGACGCCAGACACTGCCCCCAGGAGAGCACTCTTTGGGGGCAGGCAGACAGAAGTGTGCAGTGTGTGTGTGGTCGTTCATGGGGTGGAAAGGGCGGGAAAAATAAAAGTCTATGTTAGTTGACTTTCATTTCATTATGCATGCGATCCAGGGGCGGGAGCAGCAGACACTGCCCCAGGAGAGGCACTCTTTGGCCAGGCAGACAATGAGTGTGAGTGTGTGTGTGTGTGGGTAGCGGTGCTGGGAAGTCCTATAATTTGTTTTAATACTATTATTCAGTTCTTTCCCAGCATCAGTCGGAGGGGAGAAGACAGCAGACATGCCCCCAGGAGAGGCACTCATCTTGGGCGGGAGATCAGGAGTTGTGCGGTGAGTAGTGGGTCAGCTTCTGGGGAGTCTAATATATTGCTTTCATGTATACATATGGTAAGCACAGGATCCAGGGCGAAAGACAGCCAGCACACGTAGGCCCAGGAGAGGCCCTTTGGCAGGAGACAGTTAAGTGTGAGTGTGTGGCCAATGTGTGTGTGCAGTGTGGAGAGGAGCAAGTGTGGGGGGAGGTCGCTGCTGGGAGTCTATTATTCGTTGGAATTATTAGTATTAGTTACAGAGTCTTTCAGCATCAGTCCAGGTTGGGAACGCAGAGACATGCGACGAGAGAACAAGGCATCTTTGGCCGGAGCAGACAGAGTGTGTGCGTGTGGGTCTAGATGCCTGGGGTCTAATTATTGCTATTATCGGATTTCTTTAGCCATCAGTCCAGGGGTGAAGACGCAGACGCATGCACACTAGTGAGGAGGTCACTTTTGGCCCCTGGCGCACGCGACAAGCGTTGTAGCAGTGTGCTGTGGGTCTAGGCTTCTGCGCTTCGAGTCTTATTATTGCTTTCATTTTCTTTCAGCCATCAGACTCGGGGAGACCAGGCCAAATAGCTCCAGGAGACCGTCCTGACTCTCTTGGCTCGATGCAGACAATGTGTGTGAGTGCTGTGCGTTCAGTTCTGGGAGTCTCTATTAATTGCTATTCATTTCTTTCGCATCAGTTCCGGGGAAGACATGCAGGACACTAAGCCTCCCAGCGTAGAGGCACCCTTTGGCCAAGGCAGACGAGCGAGTTGAGTGTGTGTGTGTGTGGTGTGTGCTGTGTGTGTGTGTGTGTGCTGTGTTCGTGTGTT
>OLKM01007312.1:0-12074 GCA_900291075.1 Melanogrammus aeglefinus | reverse complement strand
TCCAAACACAAAGCTGTAGAGGTGCGTTTTAAGCTTTGCTTTGAATAGCACAACAGAGTCAGCTTCCCTGCTCACCTGTGGCAGCCTATTCCATAGGAAGAGGGCTTGATGAATTACAATAATCCAGTCCTGATGATATAAATGCGTGAATCAGTTTCTCTGCATCTGCTGCAGATAATATTGGTCGGATTTTTGCAATGATTCTCAGATGGAAAAATGCAATTCTATTTATACTTCTAACATGTTGGTCAAAAACAGCAGAGGGTCTTACAGGACACCAAGATTTCTTATGGGTTGATGACTATTGTATATTATATAGTGTGGTGACCCGGGTCTATCAGCCCTGCCTCTGAGCAATGAACAGGAGTGTCTGATGCTCACAAACTGCCAACAAAGGCACGTTTATTTAAAATCCAGACAGAAAAAAAGGGGAATCACCGTCAATGAAAAACTAAGAGACTAAAAAGACGTCCTGGGCTCCGTGAGCACTGGGGACGCCTTGGGGTGTCTCTATCACGCTGTCCGGTTATCCGATGAGGAGGTCCTTCCCGTGATCTCCTCTAGACCGGGTACTGGGGCCGGTTCCTGTCCCGGGTAGGGAGTCTCGTCCGCTCTCTGCTCCTACATGGGTACATACTCCTCTCCTTAGACAAGGTCTCTACTCTGGTTATATACCCTCAACTTTGCCTGATTGGCCTCCTTCGCAGGTGTCTCCCGTTCGCATTGATTGGGGCTGCTCTAAAGCAGTCCTTGGCTCCCTCTGGGGGAAAAGGGTGGTAGATTCTTGTATTCTGCCGCCCTGGGCCTCCAGAGCCGCTGTGTCGGGGCCGGGTTGCCACAATAGATATAGAGCTCCGGGAGTCAGCAAACGGCAACAATCGCTGCTCCTCCATGATGCGGTTCACTCTGAGAGCTTATTTGTATGCAATGGGCAGCAGCTCTTTTGCATTTAAAGCTACAGACACCAGAAACAGCATATTCTGAAGGGACGGAAACAGAGGAGAATAGCGGTAGGCAAGATTTCTTTTTCCTAAAAGCCAGTTCCGGAAAACAGCTTCAAAAGCATGTTTCTGGAACTCATACACAATGTTTACTTGTTGGATAAACATCATAATATGTCACCTTTAAAGTGTAATTCCGGCGCGAATTGAACCCAGGATCTTTGTTTTGGCATGAAAACCCAACAAATATGCCCTCCGGATAGCTTTTTAATAGAAAATCAAGTATTATAGTTTCCCCGGCGCAATGTTTGGCGTCCATGTTATTGGCTTGGGGCATTGAGTTTCGCTTCTAAATTGGCATTTTTGAACCACTAATATTGTTTAAACTTAGCACCAAACGCTTGCAGTAGCATGACTAGGGTGCCTACACATAAAAGGAAGCACAAACAACTTAGTTTGTAAACCCTGAGTTTATTTAAAATTACAGGTGTGTTTACAGGAATTCCACACAAGTCGATTGCCGAATGCGCCGGAGTTCAGTTCAAGGAGGAAAGTTTTGGAATTTATCATTTATATTTATAAATAATGTATAGCAAGTGTTGACATGCAAATGAAAGGAATTGCATATGTAAGTTAATTACAAAAAATGTGTTCGCTACAATCAACATGGCACGTTGTTGACGGGAGTGACTTCAGGGAAGCGTTGGCGGCATGGACATATAAAGGTTGGGGGCCAAGCATAGTAGATGGGCATATTCAACAGATAGGAACGAACATTGCTGGAGTCTTATTACGGATTCAAATCAACTGAGCCGAAATTTTATTTTGATTTCGATTGGAGCCCATAACCTATATTGAGCCGGAAGAAGGAGAGCTGCGGACGGATGAAGAAGGAGTCGGAGAATGTGAGCCGGCAGTGGAGGTAGGTGGAGAAGATCACTCTCGGTGTGCGATTTTTTGTGTGCCTGTGGGTACTGTGAGCCAATGGGCACCGAAGCAGAATGTTTACACTGCCAGGAGTGTGACCTTTTCATCGTGCCCTGGATGCAATGAATATAAACACGCTGTGTGACTGCTATGGAGGATTTCCCATCCCTCGTCAACCGCGCCGTACTGGAAACTTTTTTCCGTGTCCCGAAAATAAATTGGTAGAGGTGACCGATTCCGGAGGGACCTAACGGACAGTTATCGAACAAGTAAGTTGTTTGATAACGTTATATACATGGGTGATCTAGTTTTTCATCATAGCTCGTTTTAAACTGGTAGAGTGGTACTACTGCTAGTGCTCACTTTTTGCATTTTTATCCAAGGATGTTATGATGGTATACGCATTCTTATGTAAATACAGTGCTATGAAGGGTAATGCGTGTTTGTAAGCTATGTAGACCAAGCCAATGTGTTAGAGTTGCCTACATAACATGACCACAGTGGCCTATTTCTGAGCCTCCCTTCCCCTTTCCAACCCACCTCCAGTCAATGCAGACTAGTTGCCTATCGCGTAGTCTTGGAGTGGTCCCTTAGGGGAGAGCGCCTTGGCCGCAGGGAAAGGAGATTTCTGCCCAGCTGTGTGTTGAAAGCCATTTGGAAGAAGTACTCCTCCCTCACTGGAGAGTACCAAGGTTTCAAGGAGGCAGAAGCACATTCACGAATATCTGACCTATTTGATAATGACAATTATGTGAGTTTCATGTGAATAATAGACATTTTTATCACAGTCTAATGCTCATGCAGATATTTGTACCTATAAATAAAAGTAATTTGTACTTCAAGAACTTGTTTATTGTGTAAATAAGGAATAGAAATCACAATCTCAGAGGTGCTGCAAAGGTAAATTAACGATTAGAGTAGACTTCATCGCCACACACTCAATCTCTTTGGTCCTGTTTAACGCCAATATTTCGGCCATATCAAACAAACAAGACCACAGAGATTGAGGGCCCTATTTTAACGGTCTGAAACGCAAGTGGGAAAGCGCAAAGCGCAAGTAGCTTTGTGGGCGGTTCCTCGGCGCTATCGCTATTTTACAGGCGGATAACTGAACACTTCCGCGCGGCGGCGCAAGCGTCAAAAGGGTTGGTCTGAAGCAGCCTAAATTACCCGTAGGTGTGGTTGGGCGTAACGTGCAATGAACCAATGAGAGCGTTTTCTCTCGCATCCCTTTAAGAACGATCGGCGCATGTTCCTTGGCGGGATTGCTATTATGATGGCGGGTTTGCCAGGCGCACGCAATGAAAGGTTCCACCACAGAAGATACCGATGTGCTTTGTCCAGAGCAGTCAAAGAACGCGACTTTGGCTTTATAATGGGGAGTGTGAGAACCCACACCCAAATTGCTTCCGTGAAAAGCGGCTTGGGAGGAAATCGCCGTAAATTGTTTCAGCAGCTGGACAAAATTATATTATATTATATATATTTATATTATTATTATTTTATTAAATTATATATACAAAATTAATTATGTATGGTTTGCCAAAATTGGGAAACTGCTTGTCCGTGTGTAGATGAGAGAAGCAAAGTGTATGCGCGACGGATGCACAAGCAATCCGTATGCATCGCATGCGCATGTATGCATGCCGCCTTAAAATAGCATCTGAAACAACGCGCCACTGACTTTTAGACCAGGTATTTCCTGGTCAGTAGCGCAATGGTTTTCAGAAACGTCAAAATACCGTTTGCGCCAGAACACTGCCTCCTCCTTCCGCCGAACGCGCCTCTTTGGGGCGCAACATCATTCCCTAATTTACCGGCGAGTGGGCGCTTTGTGGCAAAAGAACGCTCTGCGGCCAGTTGTAAACTAGCAACGACACATGCGCCAGTGACTAAGGCCCAATCCATTTCTTGCGCTCACTGTCTCAAACCCTACATCTCAACCCTAACCCTACCCTTACCCTCATTGCTCATGCTCATTGCTACCCTAACGATCCCCTACCAAATGGACAACCCCTACCCCTGTGACGTCATCAAACCTGGGAAGATCTGGATATCATACGACATGAGCCCGGCAGGCTCCCCGACCGCGGGCCGCCCGGTCCACTGGCCGGGCTGCAGAGCCCTATTACGGGCTCTGCAAGCCGGCCGTGGGACCGGCGGGTCGGGCGGCCCAGGTCGGGGAGCTGCCCGGGCTCATGTCGTATGATATCCAGATCTTCCGAGAGTCCGTTTCTACAGCCCTAACACATTACCCCACATGCAATCAAATGGGCGAAATTGGGACATTAAAATAGGGCAAGTGTGTTGACATGGAACTATCCATGTTGCAGAGATCGCGAGCTAATTCGCTAACTAGCGATTTGTGCATGACAATTTCAACCCGCGGTGGTTATGTTATCTGGTTTATACACGAATGTCTATAATGCATTGAAACTACATTTAGATAAATATAACATTACTTATATAATATATATAATATTAATATTAATATAATATTACTAATATAATATTACTAATATAATATATTATATTAGTTATATTATTATTATATATAATATAATATAATATATTATATTAGTATATTTTTCACCTAGAGTCACTAGAACATGGAAGATCTGGATATCATACGACATGAGCCCGGCAGCTCCCCGACCGCGGGCCGCCCGGTCCACGGGCCGCAGCCCGGCCGTGGACCGGGGTCGGGGCGGCCCAGGATCGGGGAGCTGCCGGGCTCATGTCGTATGATATCCAGATCTTCCGAGAGTCCGTTCTACAGCCCTAACACATTACCCCACATGCAATCAAATGGGCGAAATGGGACATTAAAATAGGGCAAGTGTTGACATGGAACTGTGTTGCGGAGATCGCGAGGTAATTCGCTAACTAGCGATTAGTGCATGACAATTCAACCCGCGGTGGTTATGTATCTGGTTATAACGAATGTCTATCATGCATTGAAACTACATTTCGATAAATATAACATTACTTATATAATATTACTAATATAATATAATATATTAGTATATTTTTCACCTGGAGTCACTAGAACATGGAAGATCTGGATATCATACGACATGAGCCCGGCAGCTCCCCGACCGCGGGCGCCCGGGTCCACGGCCGGCCTGCAGGGCCCTATCACGGGCTCTGCAGCCCGGCCGAGGACCGGGGTCGGGCGGCCCAGGGTCGGGGAGCTGCCCCGGGCTCATGTCGTATGATATCCAGATCTTCCGAGAGTCCGCGGCCGCGGGCTGCAGAGTATAATTAAATAAAATAATTAATAGTTTTATTACAGAGAAAAACACTTAAATTTTGTGTTTTTCAAATCCTGTCGCATCTTTTTCGCCCTCCATCTTGTCTAGGATATTTCTTGATTTTCCGTTTTCTCGCAAGGTATTGTGGGAGCAAGTCACAACTGAAGCGCTTTGAGGGTGCCCATCGAAAATCTCAATTTTGAGGGGATGTTAGCCCTCCCCCTTACCCCTTAAGCTACCTTTAAACTGGTATTGGGACATGGCTCCACGGCGCGTGAACGCGCAACAGCGAGGGCTAGGGCTGAGATTTTCCTTTGAGCAAAGAAATGGGATTCGACCTAAGTCACTTGCGCCGGATGCAAGATAGGGCCCTGAGTGTGCGGCAACCAAGTTTTTTAAATAAATATAACTTGTTATCATACTAAATACAAAATGTTGCCGTTGTCTAATATGCAAGACCAGAGATTGAGTGTGTAGCAACTATGTTCCTTTTTTTTTTTTAAATAATTGTATTTTTATATATAAAAATAATCTGTACATGTAAAACATGTAAATGTAAACAAATAATTGTTGTAAGGCTTCAAGGATCCTTCAACCGGGACGTAGACTTTGCAATGAGGTCAGACTTATCAGGCCTTGGCAACGGTACAATGTTTACAAGCAGTCTTTTTTGGCGAGGTGGAGGCCTTGCCAGAAATGCTGGGTTTTTGGCTCATAAATGGTCCCGGCAACCCACCGACTGCTTGTCTTCTAGTAGGCAAATGAGTACCTGGGTTGTCCTAACACACGCATAAGCTAAATATCATACTTCGTTGAGTATTTCTACGCAGTACAATTATGGACTACATGGTGCAAGAATGTTGATGATAATCCACAAAGCTGGCAACAACATTTATCTTTCAAGTATTAGAAAATGTATTTATGACAGATTTAAAGAAGCAGACTTCTCTTTACCTTCTGCTGTTTTAGCCTGTGGCCTGCCAACATTTGCGTTATGATCTATGACTGCCAGTTGTGTGCGGGCCAGCATGGTGTCATAGCTCAAGTGGAGCCTTTTCGGGGAATACTTCAGCATCCCTGAGTGGCATACCTCAAAGGACCCTGTGTAGGTTAAATTTAACCCATCAAAATATATTTTGTAAAATTACATAATAACATGTGTTCAGAAATATTTCAGAAAGTTAGATTTAAAACAACTACTTCTAGAGCTACAGTGTCTGTTATTTGAGCACAGTAGGGTATTACTACATATAATCATGGATAGTTGTAAACTTAATTTAGTTATAGGAATAAAACATTTCTCCAAATCTCAAGTTAATTATTTTGAAGGCATACCAGTGTGCTTGAAAAGGGCCATCTGCTGCAAGTCACGCAGAAGATTCTTTCCCAGAACTATATCTTTCACAGCCCGGAACGCTGGAGAATCAGACTTCATCCACCTCTTCTTTCGTTGTTCCTCCTCCGTAAATGGTGCAGGATGACATGTACAGGTCATTCTCAGAAAATTACAATATCTGCAAAAGTTCATTTATTTCAGTAATTCAACTTAAAAGGTCATACTAATACATTATGTAGAATCATTGCATGCAAAGTGAGTAATTGTAATTTTGAAGATTATAGCTTACAGTTTATGAAAACCCGAAATTCAAAATCTCAGAATATTAGAATATTGCATGAAATCAATAAAAAAAGGATTTTAAATAAAGAAATGTTGGCCCTATAAAAAGTATAATCGTGCATATGTACTCAGTACTGGTTTGGGCCCCTTTTGCATGAATTACTGCCTTAATGCGACGTGGCCAGACTCTGGGACCCTTGTTTCCAAATGAGATGCAAAATTTGCTCTCATCCGAAAAGAGGACTTTGGACCATTGTGCAACAGACCATTTTTTTTTTTTTCTTCAACCCAGGTAAGACACTTCTGACGTTTTTTGTTCAGGAGCGGCTTGACAAGAGGAATACGACATTTAAAGCCCATTTCACAGATTTGTCTGTGTGTGGTGGCTCTTGATGCACTCACCCCAGCCTCAGTCCATTCCTTGTGAAGCTCTCCAACACTTTTGAAAGGCCTTTTGCGCACAATCCTCTCCAGGCTGCAGTCATCCTTGCTGCTTTTGCACCTTTTTATTCCACACTTTGCCCTTCCACTTAACTTTCTATTAATGTGCTTTGATACAGCACTTTGCGAACATCCAAATTCTTTTGCAATTACCTCCTGAGGCCTTCCCTCCTTGTGGAGGGTGTCAATGATGGTTTTCTACACAAATATCAGGTCAGCAGTCTTCCCAATGATTGTGAATCCTACTGAAGCAGGCTGAGAGACCATTTAAATAAGGCTCAGGAACTATTTTCAGGTGCTTTGGATTAATTAGCTGATTTGAATGTGACACTTTGAGCCTACAATATGTAACCTTTTCACAATATTCTAATTTTCTGAGATTTTGAATTTGTGGTTTCATAAATGTGAGCCATAATCTTCAAAATTGTAACAAATAAAGGCTTGGAATATCCCACTTTGCATGTAATGAGTCTACATAATGTATTAGTTTGGCCTTTTAACTTGAATTACTGAAATAAATGAACTTTTGCACGATATTCTAATTTTCTGAGTATGACCTGTATGTTCAACACCAGCCTCCTCCCATCTATGCACACCACAGATGTGGTGCAGCAGTCCACCGACACACACATTCCTGGAAGGCATAATGTAGTAATGAAGGTTTTGGGTTAGACAATTTGAACATTTCACCTATTGCTTTTGTGCAGTCTTTGGCGCTATGGTGCCCCTGCCCAATGACAATACATAAGTTACTTCTTACCTTTCCATCACCATGACTTGAGCTACAGGACCAGTACAGGTGATTGCAGATCATTTTTATCCATGGAAGTAGATCTCTATTATCTTTTCTTCTTTTCTTCTCTTTTTTGTTGCCTAGGATGAGAAGTTTTCTTTTATGCCTAGTGTGAGAAAGAGGTATTGAACCCCCAACTCACATGCGGGACGGAACGCAACAAGTCAGTTGTTCAAAAAGCAGGAGTCGGCTCAGAGAGTTGAAGGTTGCAAAAAATGGTGCCGGTTTATTTACAGTGTCAAAAAAGTACAAAAAAATCACACAAAAGAATACAGCCTCTCGGCAAGCTGTTGCATGTCAAATGCCCAACCTTTTTCCCTCACCATGTCCCCCCATTAAATAGGCCTACCAGTCAGGGCCGATTGGGAGAAACCACTGGGATAGGCGACACATCAATATAACACGATCAATCAAACACCACAGAAAAATAGCCCCAACACTATATGTTCATCAAACGATGCATACCAATATACACACACACACACACACACACACACACACACACACACACACACACACACACACACACACACACACACACACACACACACACACACACACACACACACACACACACACACACACACACACACAGTCTTTGATAAATAAATCACGCCAACCATAACAACACTTAGTAGTACAAACGCTACCTCACCACCCCCGCCATTAGCAAACCAAATGAACTGTCCCGGAACAGAAAATAAAGCCCTGGTTCCCATGCGGCACGCGTTCCCCATGGACCAGTTTGCCGGACGGACAGGAAGAAGGATAGTTGACAAACACATGTATGGGTGAATTATCTAGCATGTTTTAAATAAATGGAGTGTATTAAACTGCGATGTGTGGTTGTTTGTATTGTGGTGCTATGTGTGCATGCAAAAGGTAAACGGCTATGGTAGCATCTGGGGAAATGCGACCCTCGCTTTTCACACCTGGAAAAAACCGAAAGGGTCGATTTGACCAACTGCAAAACTAACAAAAGATATGGTGTGAAAATATGGGTTGTTGTCGATGTGTCACTTACGCTTACTGACATGCCATGTGTCAAAGTTGGATGTGGCCATAGCTCTCTCATAATTTTCCGTCTGGAGGGAGCTCGATCAGTGGTTATGACACCAACATCCACAGCCATTGAAAGAAGATTGTCCAGGCCTCTTTGAAATCCAATTGCCTCCATGGCAACGGAGCTGGGGGCCTCTGTGACTTATGGAATAAGATTCTTATTTATCAGCAACCAACTCGATGCATCTTGTCTTGGTAATATATTTTTGTTCACTACTGTTCATGGTGATTTACCTGGACTAACTGAAAATGGAGAATTATTTAGTTGCATCATCCTGGAAGGTGTATGTGGAGAATTTAGTGCTGAAACCTGTACAATAAATACTTACACATAAATACACCCTATGGTGTTCAAAATTACACTCAAGTTGAATAAATAATTATGCATACCTGGGCTATCACACCTGGGCTATCACACCTGGCATCTCCTCCCAAGTCAACTTTCTGTCCGGAAGCACTTAGTTCTCTGACATGCTCTATGATGTTATCTTGCGGAGCTTTGTATCCGTCGTTCACAGCTGGAATGAGGTATTTGGATTGGATGGCATTGTATTGTGATTAACTGGGGGGTTTTAGGTTGACAAGTTGTGCCCAGTCTTTTATATCGGTGAAGGTTGCTCCTGTAAACAAGATTGCAGCACAGGTCAGTATGTTACTTCCCATCTGCCTCTGGTCCGGGCACGATTCCCATTCGCCACTATGTCATTGCAGGCATGTCCAATTAATTTTGGATTCGATGTTCTGTTTGATGGCCGTTCTTTGATGGCTGTTCCGCATTGGCGGCATGTTTTAAAAAGTTCCATCAGTTTAGCCTCATCCACCAACCATCGGCAGAGCTATTCCCAGAGCCTTTACTGCTGTAGAACCTGAACCCGATCCTGGACTAGATGGGGAGGTGTCACTCAGTGGCTTGAAGCTATCGTCAGCTGGGTCTTCTAGTCCAAATTCACCAAAGCTTGTGCTCGTTTCATGTAGAGGATCAACATCTTCCTGTGGAACTTACAGCGATACATTTTGGATTTTATGAAACAAAGTAAGTTTTTAAATCAGAGTTCAACAATGACATAAAAGCATACAGTTAGATAGGGCCGGAAAAGCAAGCCATGAACTCACGTATAAAATGTCTTCTGGGGCAGAATGAGGCAGAATCCATTATGCCGATGTATCACCCAATACCTTGCAATTAAAAATAAATAAATATACAATTCACAATGTCAAGCCAAATGGCTTGAAACATCAACGGCAACACTTGTGATGCAGTGCTTACCTCTGGAAGTTTCCACGTTGGAGGCTGTGCCAGGTATCAACCAGATAGTATGGGGTGTGTGCATGGCCTGACCACGGCTGGTTCTGGGCTAGTCAGGGATAATGTTAAAGCTGAGGGCAGACTAGATGTGGACTGTTCAGCGCTTGTTGTCTTTGCTCTTCTTTGGGGTAGACTGATGGACTCCAGCCAGCTCTGAAAGGTCCATGTCTGTTCCAGAAGAACACTAGCCTAAATGTTGAAGAGAACATCAACACCGAAATCAGTATCAAATGTAGCATACCTATTTAGATCAAATTAGTGGATTCATTTCCTACTAATATTACAGCTGCTTCTGTGCCATAGGCCCCCTACAGGTTTAATCTTGTATCTGATGATGGAATATCTGAACTGTAAAATGCTGAAAGCTTAGTTTGCAGCATTTGTCTTTGAGCAACACAAACAGATTGTTACAAATGGGATCAACATGTAGGCTACTTCATTCAACTCTCAAATCCATTCAGCCCCCATCCCCCACCCATCTCAGCAAGACGGCCACGACCCCACTTTTTTGACACCTTCAGGAGCTTCAATTGATAGATTACCATTTAATTAACCAAATGGTAATGTAGTATTGGGAGGCAATGCTGCCCTACATATGGCAATATTAATTCCTTGCTTTAGCCAATGCAATGGACTTCTCCTTGCAATGTTTGTTTTATTGTTTGTTGTATGTTATTGTAGGCCTACCGTTTTTACACAAATATATGGCCGCCATTGTTAAACGTTCTGATGACTTTATTCTACCCAGTTGAAACAGAAAACGATTGACGTGGTCCGGAAATTCCCACCACAAATCCTTATACACAATAAATCAAGGTTGTTGTGATAGACTACTCACACTGTTAATAATCTATCCTGTACGACAAACCGGATACCAGCACCGTAACTTTGTAGCTGTCTGTAGCTCCGCTACTCTTTATTTTCCCGTCTCCCTGGCAACAGTAACCATGGACATACATTTGTAACATTCTACTCCGGTACTGGAGTTTCAGAATAAAAGCATAGCATGGAACATCATGGAATATTACATCTCCCTTCAACAGAAAAAATAAGCTGTGCATATGCAAGTCACAAATAACAAATATAATAATAATACTTTGACTACATCAAAAAACACAGTAGCCTATGCTGCTATCTCAAGTGTTCCATAGTGCAACATTTTTTTTTCAAATAAGTTAAGTTTAAAATTCATTCATTTTCATTTAAATGCATATTCAAATTCAATTTTCATTCAAAATGCAATATTCAATTTCAATTTTCAATTTTCACTCAAAATGCAATATTCAATTTTCCCAGCAACATGGCATACTTTTTTTTTTTTTCATAAGAAAGTTTATAAGTCAAAGGCTTTCCTTGGCTTAATCACACGGCCGTATCTGGTACGATAAGGCCAAGAGTGATCTGGCTCACTCACAGACACAGGTTGTTGCTGTTCATTTTCTGTGTCTCGTCCAGCGTCGTCCTCACTGATTTCTGGCTGCTGTTTGACAGGTGTGTTGTTGTTGATCAGATGACGTTGGTTGCGCCTGAAAGTCTGTCCATCGCCAGTTCTGATGTGGTAGCTACGTGGTGTTTCAGCTGGTTGGATGACTGTTGCTGGTTTCCTTGTGCCATCTCCTTGCTGGAAACGGATGGGTGCCCCGGCATGTAGTGGTGATAAGGATTTTGTAGATCAGAGGCCTGTTTCAGGTAGCTGGTTTTGAGGCAACCCCGAGTTTGTTCACTCTGAGTT
>OLKM01007311.1:0-12080 GCA_900291075.1 Melanogrammus aeglefinus | reverse complement strand
TTCGAAGGAAGCGACCTTTTCATCTCGCCTTGACCCGATGACGTTTTTCCACATAGGTTTATAAGTGTACCATTAACGTATGCTTTTTGACCAATGAAAAACTAATTGAAACCATTGGCAATCATTTTTTTTTCAAGTATTAATAGCTTTTTAAGCATCCTTTGATCATTCCTACATTAAAATATATATGCAGAAAAAGACACCGACATAATTTCTTATTAATCAACAGATGTTTATTTACAGAAACCAAAAGTATGCAGATGGACCTGTTGTTCCATAGCATTCTGAGAGCAGAAACATTTCTTCCCCAGATTAATAGAAGAATTAATTACAAACATTAAATTGAATACAGACTTTGCAACTGAAGACCACATGGGTTGACAGCTGAGACCAAAGCTGTTACTGAACCTTTGGGGGTTTGGACGGCTGACCCCTTTATAGTCACAGGCCTATCCCTTGGACCCCCAGCCTCCACTGCTGACCTCTCAAACAGGTTCACCCACCCAAACCACCACCGTCTTGAACCAATGAGTGGGGGAAGAAAAACCATTAATTCATAGAGTTAGCATGTGATGGAAGAGCAAACAACATTAAGTAGGGCGCGACAACAAGGCCAAATGTAGAAGACCAGATATGATAACAAAACACACGGCTAAAAGAAACCCACCCACCCCCCCCTCTGCCTTCAACCCATGGCCCCACACTGGTCAGAAGCCTGAATTAAAAGGTCTACAATGACAGCAAAACATCATGACGGAGGAAGGCTCAGTTGTGTTTAGTCAATATCGTTACTGTGTTACCTGTCGGAATGTAGTGTGAAATAAAAAGCCACGCGGTCCGGAACGGCCCCTGGGGCGCGCCATGGCCGCGGGGCGCATGCGCTTGTAGGCTGTGAGAGCTGCTCCTTTTCAAACTGCCCCCAGGACACTCAGAAGAGGGACGACATAAAAACAGATGTGCTGTTCTTCTTAGCTTCTACCCCTCGCTGCTCCCTGCTACCCAAAGTAAAGACAGAACACGTGGGCAGGTTCCCCAGCTGGTTCTCAACACTAGCTTCTTTGAAGAGCTTGAAAAACAAAAAAAGAATCAATGGACAAGGAAAGCCGGAGTAATATCTTAAAACGTCTGAACAGCAGTGAATCAAGACAACAACCACGTCTTATTTAACTAGTGTGCATTTTAAATGACCCATTGACAAGCAGTTGTCTTGTTTCTCTTAACAGTATATTCACTTAGTATTTGTTTTTTATAATAAAGACGTCCGTTAAACTCGAAATTAAGTAGGAAAGAGGTCTTGGCGGAACATGAGGAGTTGCGTCTGGGCGTGCCGTCGGTCGGTGTAGGCCCGGTCTGTCCCGCTACACGTCCAGGTTGTTCCTGGCAGAGAGCCTGGTCCATGCCCTGGCTGGAGAGCACCAACACCAGAGGGAGTGAGTTCGCAGAACCCGGCACACCACCGCAACACTCCTACTACTGAGGAGGATTTAACAGTATGTGAAACTGTCCTAACTTGGATTGTAAGCAGGATGGTGGACGTGTGCGACTGTTGTGATTAGGGTTTAGGAGGAGGCCACCACTCACCCAGTCTCTATGGCTTTAACTTCATTGGTTTCCACTGCTCTGCAACATCGTGGCTAGGGGATCGTCAGGGTTTGGGGGCGCTTAGTTAACGCCTGGATCGATAGCAGCACCGTGCGGATCTGGAGGGCTGGAGACCCACTTGTCTCTTCATGGAACGCATCCAAGAGAAGGGAGGGAGGGAGAAAGCCAATGAGCGCTTGAGGGAAGACATAAAGGAGCTTGTGGCGGCACAACGAGGGTGGGTTCAGAAGAGCGGATCTCCCTCTTCTGAGTTTCGTCAGTTCTCTGAATCCAGTTGTTACCCTAACACACCACAGGCGTGCCTCCATGGCAAGGAAGCCACAGAGTAAACACAGTTTGGTTGCATCAGTTAAAGTTACGTGGTGAACATTTATAAAATATAGTTAATTATTTAATTCAAAATGATTTAACATAGAAAACATTTTTACAGCAGTGTGTCCACCATCAGAAAACAGCTCCCATGTTTAGGTCAGTGTGTCTGTGATGGATGCAACAAGATCAACATAATTATCTTAAAGGGATACTTCACCCAATCAGAACCCGGCGTTTCTATCGTTATAAAATCGCTATGTCTAATATCTAAAAAAAAGGTTTTTCCCCTCAGTCTAACCCAGTGTTCCTTGGCCCAGCTTTCCTGATCTAAATTTATCTCCTGTGATGACGTCAATGACGCCGTTAGACGTCATCTCAGTAAACCTTTGGTGTGCCTGCTAGAAGGACCGAGGACTACAGACCACTGGCTTCTGCAAATCTGTGAGCCCACCAATGGAATGAGGGGGCGGGGGGAGGAGCTCGCGTACGAGACGTAAACACGATCCGCCATGTTTAATCACCGCTTAGCTAGACTAGAGAACAAGTTTGCAATGTGGAACAACCAAAGTGGATTCTGAAAAATCTAACTGTTGGATTCGGACATTCAGGGCTATTTGTACGAGCCAGAATACAGCCCGGAAGAATGGGACACAAATAGAGGAGGAGGCTGTTGAGGCTGCAGCTGACCAAAGGCCTTGCCTGTTGTCCGAGGACGAGGAGCGCGCGCCGGTTTTGCTCGCCCTACAGACACTAACACAGAGACCCTGTGCTGCAGCGAATAATCAGCGATGCCAGTGTTCCTTCTAGGAATAAAACGGCTGGAATCTGGCGAGCACGGGGCCATGTGTGTAACACTCTCACCCAGGCCTTTACGCCTCATCTGAACAGACGGGTATTTGGAAACAATATTTCCGGACCCAGGAAGTAACCTGGAAACGCCCAGCCAACGCCCGCCGTGAGAATCAGACGTCTGAGCATAGAGTAAAGTGTTGGTTTTTTTACTAATAACACATTGGCTACAATAGTTTGAGTCCCGCGGGGGAACGTGACAATGTTAGTGATCCGAAAGAAGCCGATCTTATGGGGAGAGCAATAGGCTACCGTGACGTTTAGCTTGAAGTCTGTGTAATGCTATATAGGCTACTCAAGGCAATCATTTATCTTGCTTTGCTAATGTTGTTCTCCTTCTTTCTTAGACAGTATCATGTGTTGTCCAGGTCATTCGGGAGCTAATTACCCAGCACATGATGGTTAGTAACCGCGGGCTACCGAGGAGACAGTAGGTGCTCAAGATGAGCTGGGACTATTTTAACTGATAGCAAACGCACCCTACACGTTTTACTTTTGGTAAATAGATTTTTCATGAATAAAACTTCACAGTCATGTTGGTTGTTGTGATTTGTTTACTAGCCCAAGTGCTGTTATACCAAAGTAGTCCTACTGTATAAGATAAACACTTATTTCAACTGGGGAGAAAAGCTTGAGTACAAATACTTGATATGCCGAGCTAATCAGCAAATGTTTTTATGCTGTACGGTAATAAACAAATGATGCGTTTGAAAAAACGAGGGCAGAAGTTTAAACTAGTCAACGTATCACAGGGATATGTTTATAAAAGTTTACCCGCGCTACCACTCGCGCTAGTTCCCCCCTCCAAAGGGAAACAGGCAGTGCAGCCAGCGCAGTGCACTGTGGGAGTTGGAGGCTTTCCTACTTTGAGCCAGAGACACTTTCTGCCTTTTCTCAGGCTGGAACCGATTTCAATTTTCTTTGCACATTTTAATACAAAGAATTATTTACTTCATATCTCCACCGGTGAAGTATCCCTTTAATATCCCAGCCAGTCATATCCATAACATGAACCAGCCTTGATACGTCGTGGTGAGCAGGCAGACGGCGGGTCCGATTGTCTCTACAGAGCCACCCTCTACATTTCTACACACCAGGCAGACTACAAGGTGCCCTTCACCCAACGCAGCCTGACTGCAGTGTATCCGGAGCCGTCTCAGGTTCCTCGGCTGGGTTTATATTTCCTTGCGTCCCCAGACGATAAGGGGTGAAGGGCATGACTATTACATTGGACGAACCAGATTAAAGCCTCACGGTACTCAACAACACATACAACATAGGTCTAATACTGGTCATCCCTTATGGCCGGCTCAGACTACACGATTTCAGCCCGATTTTGCCCCGATTCTTTCGTCTCAGACAAATTTGCGAATCGTACACGATTTTTGACTGGTCGGCGACGAGACGAGGTCTTGTAATGTGACATGCTTGCGATCTGCTGCGTTTTCGTCTGCGACGTTCGAAAGCCCCACGACGAAAAGTTTAGCATGTCAGAATTTTTTGGGGAATCGCATGACGTAGCCATCATGAGGGAACCCCACGAACAGCTGAAGCTCAGTGTTTACCAACTGACTTCACTGCACTACGCTGAGTACACAGTACACACTACTACAAAAAATAAATGCGATCAATAGCAAGAAGAAGAATGCTAATGAAGAAAACGAGAGAAAATGAAACAACATAATGGAGACAACTTTGGTTGAAATGCGGCAGTATATTTACATCGCTCATGTCACTCGCAACGCAACTACTGTCAGGAGTTGCTGCATTTGAGCAGATAATAAAAACTACTGGAAACCTTTATGACAAAAATGTAAAAAACAATTTATGTCAGTTCTAAACCTTTTGATTTTCTAAATATCTTGTTAAACGTGAATGATACAAAGTAAAGAGCATCGCACCCTAGAATCGTGTAGTGTGGCCAGTCTTCCGACGAGACAACACCCGATTTCCTGGCTCTGGGATCGTATAGTGTGACATGTTAAATCCTGGAGGGATGTCTGAGAATCGTGTAGTCTGAGCCGGCCATTAAAGGGTCACTATAGGATCCATCAATGGGCCCAGCCTAGAGGTACATAGCCAGGGTATAACCCGTAGTAACATGCATCCAGTAGTGGTCGATGGGGAGGGTGCACTTACCTTTCAAAATGTCTAGACATATTCTTCCTAGCTTGTCTACGTTGGGGTGATATATTTTGGTAATAAAGCGTACTTTAGGGGCGGCCATGGGGTATTCCTCTGGGAGAAAGAGTTCAAGTTTAAAGGTGCCCCCCTCGAACGGGGAGTCCTCGGGCCCCGTGATGACCACGTGGAAGTAGCGGGCGTTCCCCTCGTCGGGCTCCGCCTGGATCCCGGGAACCGGCTCGGCAATCAGGCGCTGCGTCTCCTGAGGACACACACACACACACACACACACACACACACACACACACACACACACACACACACACACACACACACACACACACACACACACACACACACACACACACACACACACACACACACACACACACACACACACACACACTCTTAATATTGTGTCGAGACGATATAATGTGCAAAGTAAATACAGAAATGCCAGTATTGAAGAGTAATGTTTGGGTTAAATAGTCGTTTCTAACATTCCAAAAGTTATTATTATTATACATTATTATTCCCAAAATCAAAGCAGCAACCTGGACTACAATTCCAGCCACGTTGGCCACATATTTGACGTCTACATTGCACCTGTGGCTCCTGGCTCGTCTCACAACAATACCACGCCCATTGCTACAGCAGATTGTGGTTTCCCTCAACACGGTGAAAAGAAGAACCTCGGTCAGAGTGCCCCTGCTCTGTGACAGACTGTCTGAGTGCAAGCTCGGTCAAACAGAACCACTGAATTAAATACTGATAACGAGATCATGATTGAATTAAAGGAGTTGTAGGTAACGTAGCAGAAACCCCAGGGGGGTGAGTATTGAGGCAGCATAACTTTTACTTCCATGGTTATTGTGGTTCATTCGATGAACGATTCGAAGATGATATACTATATAACAAGCCACCAGAGCAACATCAAACCGTGCTGGCCAACCATTCTGCTTCCCAGTTTTCCCGAACGTAACTGTGTGCAGGATTCCTGACATTTTTCAGATAACCCACAGACAAAACCATGCAGTGAAAACACAGACAGGAGGGGGGCTCCTGGGTCACAAACTCCGCCGGCTAGGGGGGTCCCATCCCAGCTGCCCACCTTTTCCCACCAAACCTCCCACTGTGTGGGGCCGTGCTACCACCTGAGTGTGCCACCCTTTGTCTACATAAAAGGCCTTCACCTGGAATCTATTTAATAACAGAAAACATCGAACTCACTGAGAAGTTCTTAAGAAAGTGAAAATGTGTGGATTTAAGTCTGAATTTGATTTAGGATTTTATTTCCTTGTCTCTGGTCTGGTCTTGACCGTGTATTTAACGGGCCACCTTGTTATCGTTTGTCATGATCAGACATGCGTTACAGAGAAGGTTGAAGATCTTTATGAGATTGACAGGAACTTGGGTCCGCAGAAATAAGGACTAAGGTTTTGGTGGCTTTCTGGAACAGGCGAGTGCCTATATGGGGGAGTCTCCTGAAGTTATATCCTATGTTATTAACTAATAAGTGAAGATAGATATGGACGAGACGTCCAGTGTTAAATACTTAACCCATGTCATTCAAAGGCTCAAGTGAGTCTTGTAGTTATGTTTAATTAAGTCTTTATTTTTCAGTATAAAGCCCTAGGATTGTCTTGTAATCATGTTTAAAGTAATTCTTCAGTATTAAAGTGAGTCTTTACTCTTCAGTATTTAAGTGAGTCTTTACTCTTCAGTATTTAAGTGTGTTTTTATTCTTCAGTATTAAAGTGTGTTTTATTCTTCAGTATTAAAGTGTGTTTTATACTCTTCAGGATTAAAGTGTGTTGTTATTCTTCAATAATACAGTGTTTATACTCTTCAGTATTTAAGTGTAGTGTGTTTTTAGTCTTCATTATCAAAGTGTGTTGATATTCATCAGCATTAAAATGTTTTTATATTCTTCAGTATGAAAGTGTTTTTTAACTCTTCAGCATTAAAGTGGTTTTATATTATTCAGTATTTAAGTGTGTTTTTACTCTTCAGTTGTGTTTATATTCTTCAATAATACAGTGTGTTTATACTCCTCAGTATTAAAGTGTGTTTATGCCTCCAGTATTAAAGTGTTTTTTTACTCCTCAGCATTAAAGTGTGTTTATGCCTCCAGTATAAAAGTGAGTCTTTCTTCCTCAGCATGAGACCCAGGTCAGGGTTAAGGCTAGGGCGTTAGAGGGTGAGGGGGTCCCCGGGATCAGCGCGCTCCCGCGGCCCAACAAAGCGGAGGCCTCGCGGCAGGTCGGACCCGGCAGGAGGGTCGGGTTTACACCACCACACAGCTATCCTACATCATCTCTGATTATACAGTTCAGTTAACAGGACAATATCCCACATTGAGGCTTGGTCGCCGGGTACTGCCAGTATTATGATCACTGGGGGACTAGTGTTACCCTCGCTAGCTTACATTAGCTTGTAGCTGTTAGCAAAAACCAGCTTAGCTCACCCAGGCTACCTGTTCAATCGCATTCCATTATTTAGCAAATATGCATCCTTTTGCTTGACACTTATATTTAGAAAATATCCTTTCTGACCCAAACCCCAATTCAGTCTATGAACCACGCGTTCGGTGTTATTTTAATCTTGTTCTGTTAGCGAGGAAACGGGACGAAGCGGAAGTAGCTAAAGCGAGTCTCTAGCTAGCGGCTAACTGCAGACTAACGTGTTAGCATTAACAGAGTGATCCGCGTCGGGTCTGAAACACAAAAGAATACCGCATAGAATCCAGACGTGTATGTTACGTACCTTAATGATCCTGCGGGGCAGACCTGCCATCTTGTCTTTAAGTCTTCTCACGGCTCGTCCTCAGTGCTTCTCCTCTTGGCTGACAGCGGAACGGCTTCCGGTCTCTGCGTCATGACCGCTGCTGATTGGTCCGCTGCTGAGCTCCCTGCAGCCTCTGCAGGGATGACTTCGTGTGTGACTGACCCAACATGTTTGGGATTGACCAAACATGTGTAGACTGACCGAAGATGTGTTGTGGACTGACCACACATGTGTGGGACTCTCCCAAACATGTGTGTGACTGACCAAACGTGTATGACTGACCACACATGTGTGTGGACTTACCAAAAAAGGGTTACTGACAAAACTCTGTGACTAACCAAACTGTGTGTGACTTACCAAAAATGTGTGTGACTTACCAAACATCTGTGCATGTCGTTTTTGTTTGTCTTTAGAACGTGTCCTTTAGTTACTATTATTATATATATATATTATATATATATATTATTTATATATATATAGCTATATATATATATATTTATATATTATATAATATATATATATATTTATATATATATATTATATAATTATATTATATATATTACACCGGGTTATAATATATATATATATATAATATATTATTATATATATATATATTATAGTATATATATATATATAATTATAGTTATATATACCTGGATCATTCCATGTGAAATCTAATATGTGAACAAGTCTATTCTTACTCAGTTCACTTGGACAGTATATACCTATATTATTACCATGAATATAGAGCATGGCAGTATGCTCTACAGTTCATACTATAGAGCGCTATATTTGAGTGTTTTAACTAACTTTATCATGCCTGCTTAATTAATAAACACTTGTTTAGTATTCGGGTAGCATTTGTTTTTATTATATTTATTATTTAATTATAATTGTTGCATTAGCTATGTTGCCTATGACAGTCTAATGTTGTTATTAAAATGTGGGGGGGGGGGGGGAAAATGTGGTAGCCACAGATATGTGTGCAAGTGTGTGCTGGTTCAGTTTGCAGAGATGTGAGCCCGTAGGATTCTGGGACTCCTCCTTCCTGACATATCAGTAAAAGCAGAGGCCTTATCTCCTGGTTATTTAGGCCGAGTACCTCAGCAGTCCACCAACCTAGCTGGAGATTTATTAAAAGTAGGCTACAGCGGTTTTCAACTATGGACAAGGAATCTCTGCACCAAACCAACCGAGCAGGTAGTTTCAGGACAGGGAGTAAAAGTATAATCTATAAGAATTATATTACAAAATTTGATAGAAATTGTTTTGCTTACCTATATAGAAAAAGTCTTGTTTAAAAAACTTTCTTATTTTTGTTAACATTCTTTATTATGGCGAAACGTTTGTGTAGGCCTATATACAAAATGGTCGTAACTGACAGCCGTTACCTTCATTATATCATCAGTGTCTTACCATGGGGGATGTAATACAGATATAATTCATGCTGAATCAAAAATGTATAATTACAGGCAGCATGTGAAAACTTTAGGTTGAGATTCTAAAATCTTTTTAAGCATTAAATCACAGCTCATGTTCGCTTCCTTGACGCGTCAAAAAATGTCCCTTATCGATTAACATTTTAAGATGTTTACAACTGTGTAGCTACCATATCATGGTCTTGCTGGCACTTTCCATCACTCTTAATACTGAACAAAGCAGCTCACGTAGTATGTAGGAAAGTAATGTGAGGATAAAGTCAGAGTTATTTATATGATATTTACAATGAAGATAACATATATTTTATGCCAAGACACCCAGAAGCACACCAGATACACACACACAAACTAAGTGGAAAAAAGTACATAAATGTTTTAAAAGTTTACAATGATGTATTGTATTGGGCTCACCTCCCCCCCACTCTTACCCAGTACGTTCCATTGTCCTCCCACACACAGGAACAGATGAACCAGCGTGTAATCCAGTGCAGCCTCTCAGTGCACACAGAGAACAGACTATATCAGCTGAATTAAGAGGGCTGTTGCTTCCACCAGCCGCTAGCTTGAAGTTCTACAGCACTCAGGCACACTTTCTCAGACTCGGGCGTGTAGTGGTGAACTTTGGCCTTTTGCATTGTTTTATTGGTATGGAGTTACTATTCATACAAGAGAAAGATGGAGGAATGAAACACATTGCAAAATCAATCCTGGTTATGCACTTTGTTATTAAACCTCATATCTCTGTTTATTTTGTTCCATGTCATCATCCTCATGTTAATCTTCATGATAACCCCATGGCTAACGAGTGGGTTCTCTTCGGCCCTTCCAGGCGCTGTGCCCTGGTACCCGGCCGGGCTCCTCAGGCATGCCTCCTTCTGCCTGGGTCAGTCCTGTCCTGCCATGTCCCCCCGGACCAGCGGTCTCCAGTCGGCTTTCTGTGCCGCAGGAGCAACAGCGTTGGTCCGGGGGCAGCCAGAAAGCCGTGACCTCAACAAGCTTCTGGTCAACACGGGGGCGACTTCAACCCCGACACAGGCCACTTCCGCTGCAGGCTGCCCGGGGCCTACTACTTCTCCTACTCGGTAGGAAAGTTCCCCAAGAAGATGCTGTCCGTCATACTGGTGAAGAACGGGGAGGAGGTGCAGGCCATCGCGTACGATGACTACCGCAAGAAAGGAAGAAAGGTGCAGAGCCAGAGCCTGATGATCACACTGAAGGCCATGGGACAAGGGCGTGTGCTGCTGCTGCAGGCAGGCGCTCAGATCGCTCTCAGCAAACGTGGGGCCTTACATCCATCCCTTTTTCTCCGCACCTGGTTCTACCCCGAGTGACGACGGCCCAGCCACACAACACAATGACAACAACCAGCTGGCCCAGCCGTGGCGGCCCCCCAGAGTGCCCCCCTCAGGAGCCCCCCCGTCCAGCCGACCCGGGTCCCAGCCTGCAACCGTGGCCAGGCCGCAAGAGCCCGGAACCCGAGGTCCGCCGTTCGCTCCGTGGCCCGGACATCCACCCCCTGGGCCAGATCTTCCACCGGGAAAGGTAGAGGAGGAGCAAGAAGCCCCTGAACAGCTTTGACGTGGAGTACTGAACATCGGGCGCCACTGTTCAACAAGACGTCGGGGTCCTTCACCTGCCAGCTACCCGGGGCGTACTATTTTGGCGTTCCCCGTAGGAAGCACCCCCGCCAGGCCGGTGTCGGTCAAGCTGATACGGGCGGGCGAGGGTGCAGGCATGGTGTCGACGAGACACGTCCCAAGTTCGCAGTGGAGATCAGAGCCAGAGCCTGGCTGCTGGCCCCTGCGCCAGGGGACAGTGTGGTGGCTACCAGCCAGCCAGAGACGATCGTAGCGGACCGTCTACAGCAACCAGGGCGGACACCCCTTCTCGGCTTCCTGGTTAACCCCGACATCCCCGGCGTGGGGCCCCAGACGGGCCCACACCCCGCCACTGGGACAAGGAACTGGACGGGAGAACTTGAGTCATTGTAAAATGGAGGATGGTCCTGCAAAATAAATAAAATAAATGAAAACAAAAATTTAAAGATATGCCACACGTTACTAACACTTACTATTAAAAACTGGAGATATACTAAATGTTGTTACTTCTATGCTGTCTCACCAACCACAAGGTGGCGCTGTAGGGCAAATTGTTCTAGACATTTTCTGATGTATAGTTTTCTATGATAACGATTGGATTTTGGCTTGAAATAGTTACGTTAATGTGTTTGTATTTTACATTTGTACAGCTTTTTGAATAGCCGGAAAAAATACAACCTATTTAGTCGTACACTTAAAATGAACAAAAAGCAGTCCATATTACTGAATATCAGCTGTGGTCCTTATAGAATTTATTTCAGTAACATACAAGGAATTCTGCCTACATTATGAAGCCTGTTTTCTTTTTGTATTTGAAATTAGTTCACTTGGAAAATACCTGTTGGTCGACTCCTGGATGCATTAAATCAACATAAAAAAACACTTAAAAAAAACTGTTACATTAAATAGTCTTGAAAGTGAACAATCGCAAAGAATATAAATATTTGACAATCTTGACATGGTGAGTGACGTGCCCCCGTGGCAAATTCAAATCTAAATCCAATACCAATGATACTCTTTTCTTCTCTGCATATTGTGGAATGGAGACACTGAGTGACGGATCGAGGGAGAAGCAGCAGGATGTGTATATTAGTTGTTTAAGAGCAGTGAATTCAACTAATCTCCCAAACACAAAATATTCATTATATTCATTTGATAACCGTTTTCTTAAGTTGGAAATAAAACAAAGCCACTACGTCTGTGTTTTTCATCACAATGCCAAATCTGAACAATATACTAATATGAAATCAAACCAAGGTGTTATAAGACAGAAATAATGGAGGATAGCATTTTTTTTTGTATAAAGGTATCATCTTCAGAGGCAAACAAGAAGGCCCAAAGCCTATTCAACATGCAGATCCGCAATACA
>OLKM01007310.1:0-12080 GCA_900291075.1 Melanogrammus aeglefinus | reverse complement strand
CTTCTCTGGCACGACCCAGCATAGCTCGACCCAGATGAGTATGCTGGGTCGGGCCTGTTGGGAGACCGCCTGGGAATACCCACCACCAAGTGCTGTAAGCTTTATCTTATTCCACTCGAGCTTCATTGGCCTCATGGCTGGCCTATCCCGTGACTGATCTTTACTGGCCAACCGTTTGGGCGAATTTAAGCATGTTACGTATTTTAAGGAGCACAAGCTGTATTTCCCTCGATTTACCACTAAGAGGGGAGAACCAAACATATAAGCCGTAAATACTATCATAGTCAACAAGGGGAGCAAGGAAACCTACTGAAGGCCTGCATAATACTTTAGCCACAGAAGGGCCGCACCAAGACAGGTGAGAAAGGCCGAGCGTTATGGCACACCGGGCTTCACACAGCTATTTCCGGTCCGCGCTGTGGTTTATATAACCCTACAGATTCCGAGCATGTTCTCCAGAATTTTTCGGCAGCTATTTTTGACAGGGTTAAAGGTCTATTGATCAGCTAGGAGAAGCGCTCGCACGTGCTTTAGACACATCTTCAATCTCTCTTTGGCTTCAGAGTGGTCAGTTTACCATAACGCGAAAATACTTTATACTAAATAAAGTCTCTTTAACGCTATTCCTTTGATTCGGAACTTTCCTTGAAGAACAAACGCATAATTTGGCTGACCCGCGACGTTCTGGGGAAGTTCCAGACCAGGACTAGCGGCACGGGGCGTCGGGAAGCCTACAAGCTAATTACAGGCGCCAGAAGAAAAGGTAAACAGAACTGTTGTCGCATGGACCGAACTCTGCATAGTTAGAATAGTAAATTTGTGAATAGCTTGTACTGCCCCGTCAGGCTGGCGGGGACGGTGGTCTCGGTCTGGTTTGAAATTCCCATACAGCGGTTTAGATAAACGGCGCTCGGATTCGGCTAAACAGTTTAAATTAAATACTACTCACGAAGCAAGGGCTTAGGAGTGTGTTTCTATCGGGTTTGTAGATAGACTGTATCATCCCGTCTAGATGCTAATGTTTGTACCAAGTGGGAGACGTATTCCTGTGGTTTTTAATGTTTAATTGGTGAGCGCCGAGTTAAGCCGGGCCAACCATTAAGGTATATTTATTCGACCCATAAACTTCCAATTCTTAACGGTGGAAAACGCAGGACAGGTGGGTTTTTCTAACGTTTTTTCTATCTTAGTTGCAAATCTAAATGCAATTTTTGATTAGCTATCATCTAGCAGCCGTCAGAGGTACACAGTGCGCAGTTTTACCAATTGGTTTTGAGTTACTTCGTAACGTCGCCGTGGAAGCAAATTCTGAAGGCTGTTTGTCCAATAATCAGGGTAAATTGCCTTATACTTCGCTTCTTCCGCGAGTCTGAGTGTAAATTACGGGTGTTCCGGTTTAAAGAGACGGGGCGTCTTCATGACGGGCAGTTTCTTTGTTTATAACCATGCCATATTTGTAGTCATTGCCTTGGTGAAGACAAGCGCCTCTTGCCGCGTGTAGTGAGGGCCAAGGGCTACAAGGCCCACACTCTCCCTCTCTTACTCTGTCTCCCCTCTCTCTCTCCTCCCCACTCAACTCTCTCTCTCCTCCCCCTCTCCCCTCTCGTCTCAATCCGTCTATTGTTTGTACGCACGTGGGAGACGTATTAACCTGTGGTTTTATTTTGTTATAATGGTGAAAGCGCCGAAGTTAAGCAGGGCACCCTAAGGTATAATTTTTACTGCACGCATAAACCTTCCAAAGTTCTTACGGTGGAAACGAGGAAAGGTCGGGTTTTTAACGTTTTTCTATCTTAGTTGCATAATCTGTAAATTGCGAATTTTGATTAGTATACTACGCAGCCGTAGAGGTACACATGGCGCAGTTTTAACGCCAATTGGTTTGAGTACTTCGCTAGTTCGCCGTGGAAGCAATTTTGAAGGCGTTTGTCAATAATCAGGGTAAATCTGCTTATACTTCGCTCTTGCGAGTCCTGAGTGATAATTAACGGGTGTCCGGTTTAAAGAGACGGCGCGTCTTCATGACGGCCCGTTTTTTGTTATCAACCATCGCCATATTTGTAGTCCTGCCCTTGGTGAAGACAAGGCGCATCTTGCGCTGTGTAGGAGGCAGGGCTAAAGAGCCCACACTCTCCCTCTCTTACTCTCCTCCCCTCTCTCTCCTCCCCCCACTCACTTCTCTCTCTCTCCCCCTCTCCTCTCTGCTCATCCGTCTATGTTTTCCAACGTGGGAGACGTATTACCTGTGTTTTAGTGTTATATGGTGAAAGCGCCGAGTTAAGCAGGGCCCACATAAGGTATATTTTTACTGACCATAAAACTTCCAATTCCCTTACGGTGAATGAGGATAAGGTTAGGTTTTTAACGTTAATCTAGCTTAGTTGGCATATCAAACCGAGGAGGCTTGACCCGTCGTTTGCCAAGGAGTTCAATTGGATTGATTCCTCCCGGCCGGTTTCATTTAAAATCTAAATGTGGGCAATTTTGATTAAGTATAACGCAGCCGTAAGCAGGTACACTTGCGGCAGTTTTAACCCAACTGGTTTGAGTGCCTCGCTAACCCGCCGTGGAGCAAATTTTGCCCGCAATCTCAATTATTTTATAAGAGATCGATTAAGGCGTTTGACATATCAGGGTCGATTACTTATACTTTGCTTCTCCCGCGAGCTTGAGTGGTAACTACGGGTGTACGGTTTTAAAGAGACGGCGGCGTCTCATGACGTCGGTTTCTTTGTTATCAACCATCGCCATATTTGTAGTCACTGCCCTTGGTGAAGACAGGCGCTATCTTGCGCTGTGTAGGAGGCCAGGGCTAAAGAGCCCCACTGCCCTCTCTTACTCTCTCGCCTCTCTCCTCTCTCCCCCCCCCCCCTTCCCTCTCTCGCCCTCGCTCTCTCTTCTGGCTCTTCCGCTCTTCGCCCTCTCCCCCCCCGCCCCTTCTCTCTCTCGCCTTCCCCCCCCCTCCCTTAACCTTTTCGTCCTACAGGTCCGGGCGTAAGACCCCCCCGCCCCTCTCCCTAACCTTTTTGTCTGCACAGGTCCGGTCGGTCAAGACCCCCCCCCCCCTCTCCCTAACCTTTTTGTCCTCACAGGTCCGGTCGTCAGACCCCCCCCCCCCTCTCCCTAACCTTTCTGTCCTCAGCAGGTTCCGGTCGTCAGACCCCCCCCCCCCCTCTCCTTACCTTTTGGGTCCTCACAGGTCCGGTCCGTCAGACCCTCTCCTAACCTTTTTGTCCTCACAGGTCCGGTCGTCAGACCCCCCCCCCCCCCTTCCTAACCTTTTTTGTCCTCACAGGTTCCGGTCGTCAGACCCCCCCCCCTCTCCCTAACCTTCTTCTGTCCTCACAGGTCCGGTCGTCAGACCCCCCCCCCCCCTCTCCTTACCTTTTGGTCTCACAGGTCCGGTCGTCAGACCTCTCCCTAACGCTTTTTGTCCTCACACGGTCCGGTCGTCCGACCCCCCCCCCCCCTCTCCCTAACCTTTTCTGTCTCACAGGTCCGGTCGTCAGACCCCTCGCCCCCCCCCTATAGAAATCCTACCGTGAAACCCCCCCCCATACGCTTCTGTCCTCCACAGGTCCGGTCGTCAGGCGGCGTTCGAAATAGTGTTGTGCTTAAGTCATTTAAGTGTTGGCCATAGGTGATGGGTTATCAACCAGCTTTAAATGTCATACGATAGAAACTCGAGGAAAGTTTCTTTATCGATAGATAAGTTGTGAATTCAAAACCGGTCATAATCTCAGTATTCAAAGCCCCTGTGCCGCGACCCTCCCCCTGCAGGCCAACCCGGTACCTGCCTCTAGACGCTCCCCCTGCTGACGAACCCTATTCGACATCTTACGCCTTCCCCTGCTGACCAACGCCCTATCTACAATCTAACGCCTCCCCTGCTTGCTAAGCCCTATCTACATCTACGCCTCCCCCACTGGCCAACGACGACACCCAGTCCAGTCCGCTCTCAACAACATGACACCCCCTGCTGGTTTACAGCAACGGCCTATCCCGATCTACCTCAACGCAGCTCCCGCCTGCTGGCCGGAACAACGACCTACCTCACTCCTGCTGCAACCCTCATTCCTGCTTCCAGAACAGCGGCCCCCAACTGCTCACCCACGCCTAGCCCCAGCGGACGGCGCCTTTCAGACATCAATTGGCTCGCCTCGATGTGGCAACTCGCCTAACGGAAGCGAGACCCTGATCCGACACCCCAGCCCAGATAGGGCTACAGGGTAGCCCAGGTATCTTGGCAGCGAACGCCCTGAAGGATAGGCGTTGTCCACTGAACAACAGAGAAATGGGCTTCAGGCGAGAGGAAAAAGTAGCAGAAGCAGCTGGGAAAGATTGGAGTTGGGCTGTTGGGTAAAGGTACTACGCCTTACCAACAGCGGCCTGGGAAGCAAACCCTGAAGGAGAGCGAATGGGCTGCGACAAAACGCGCAAAACACGAAGAAGTACGAGAGAAGGTACTTCAGTCGACTACAGGATAAGAGGGAAAAACTACACCTAACGCGCATACCTCAACGCATACAATGTCTGGGCAATCAACAGGAAGCACGAAAGAGGAAGGGCGAACCGACCGACCTTTCCGCAAGAGAAACAGTATTGAAAGAGCTGTCTGCACCACCTACATCGAGGAGCGTGCGGCGCCCACTCACCGCTGGACGGCACGACCGTTGAAGATAAAGGGATGCGCATGTGCGAGAGGACCAATAACCAGCCTCTCCGCAACAATCATCTACCCCAGCCTCGAAGGAAACCCGCCTTTCCAAACAATACAAGGGCCCCACCACCATACGGCTTGCTATGACAACTCGACGCCTGGAAATTCCAAAGACCCCGCCCTCCCAATTCCCAATACTCGCACATAGACAAAGGGACCTGTAGAAATCTTGTAACAACGATCAATCCCCACGTCGTTCGCAGGAAGAAAGTCAGGATCTACGGTGGTGTGAGTACGACTCGACCGAAGGACCAAAAGGACGGGACCGCCGCGTGGAATAAAGGGAGGAGCCGCGGCCCGGGTGCAATAATTGGTCGACCAAGCGAACCAACTCCGGGCGCAACGAGCGTCGGCAACCCCAACCCGAACTCAACCCGCAGCAGCAGCTCCAACCCAACGCCCCAACACCAGCAACAGCGGGTACTCACAGCTACAACGCCAACTCCAGCACAGCAGCAATCAACAGCTACAACAACTCCCAGCAACTGCCGCAGCAGCAGCATCTACTACCCATTCCCCCAGCCCTACGCCAACGCAGCAGGACAGCAGCAGCAGTCAGCAGCACAGCAATCCGAACCCCCAAACTCTACTCAGCCCAGCAGCAGAAGCAACCCAACGCCTGCAACTCTACTCAGCCGCATCTCCAGCAGCAGAAGCAACCAACCCTCAACTCCTACTCAGCCAGCAGCAACTACAACCCAACATCAACTCTACTTCAACCAACAGCAGCTACAACCAACACTCACTCCACTAGCTCAGCAGCAGCTACAACCCAACCCTCACTCTACTCCACCAGCAGCAGATACAAGCCCAACCCTCAACTGCTACTCAGCCCAGCAACAAGATCAGCCAACCTCAACACTCACCCTAGCAGCAAGATCAGCTGCCCAAACCCTCAACACTACTCAGCCAGCGCAGATACAGCCCAACCCTCAACACTACTCGCCCAGCAGAGATCAGCCCAACCTGCACACTACTCAGCCCAGCAGCAGGATCCAGCCGCAACCTCAACACTACTCCAGCCCAGCAGCAGCAACTACAGCGCAACATTCACCTACTCAGCCCATCGCAACAGCTACAACACCAACCGCTCAACCCTTACTTCAGCCCAACAACAGCTACAACAACAACCTCAACTCTACTCAGCCCAGCAGCATCAGCAGCTACAACACAACCCCAACCCGACACAACGCCTACTCTACACACCCAAAGCAACTACAATCCAAATCCACAACTAAACCGCCACACCAGGAAATTCAACAAGCCTATCCAAGGTCTACAAGGGAAGACCAAGGCTGTTCTCAACCGAAGGCAGACGCGACGAAGGACACCTGAAACCGAACTTCGCTAACATTCAACGGGCAAGACAAAAAGTGACACCCACAGTGCATACCAAGGAACCCGTAACATGATACAATGTACGGGGGCCGTACAGAAGACGCAGGCAACTCACGTGAGCTATTTAGGCGGGAACATCCCCGGAATCAAGGCAAGAGCCACACACACAGCCTCCCAACCCGCAACCCGAGCAAAGATGCTACGACCAGACGGATCGCCGCACTAAGAGGACAGGACGAAGATACAGTCCGAACCGGTCGGCGAACGATGCTCGGACGACGACAGCGCTGAACTTTGATAGCACCCCTGAGAGGATGGTCATGGGATGAGAAATATTCACATCATGGGGACACGCGAAAAGGCTGGGCCCTGGCTACGCTTGCCCTTGGATCACGGCGGGAGCTGCGGCCTGGATCAGGGCGTTCGAGGAGGAAACATCAAGGTGATGGTCCTGCCATAGGGAGATAACTAAGGGCCATCATCGCAAAGCCGACCGGTTGCGACAAAACAATAGAACTGGAAAGAATGAACCGTACACTACACAAGTACCAGACAAAACACCCTTCGACAGATACCCCGGAATATCCTTTTGGGATAACCTCAAACTAACAATACCACACCAGACATCAATGCAGTGGGGATCGAAGGCCTTACCATCAAACCAGAAGAGACAGTACATGCTTACGTAAGGAGAGCGGAAATACTCTGGGCAGACAGACAAATGATGCTCGCCACCCGCGTACGTACGAAACCACAGCCTGGCAAACAGCACCTTCCGAAAGGCGGTCTGAGTGGGCTGCCGCCGGAGCCCAGAATGGACTGGAGACGGTGGTTGGACTGGTGCGTCAAACCGAAGGGGAAGAGTGGATGGAACACTCATTCCCACACTTTAATCTTAGCAAAAAGAAGAAAGCACACCAAGATGGAAGTCTGGAGGAACTGTTGAAACAGATGTGCAGGATGAACATAAAGAAGGACGTGAGGAGACCGGCAGCCTCAAGAGAGCCGAAGAAGACCCGGATCACGATGAACCATGATGTTCCACTAGTTCACATCAGCAACATGAAACAGTCTCCCTCATGTGACCCCCACTAACAGAGTGGCTACGGACACAGGCAACAACCCCACTGCATACGCTGCATACGTGGCCTGTCGCCCATGCAACAATCAGGTCAACAAAGACAGAACCTTCCATACAGAGGAGAGGAAGAGGAAGAGGAAAGAGTGATACATCAGTATCCGAGATGCATGCATTGCAACCAAATGGGACACCTGGATCAAGGACTGCCCCAAAGTACCACTCCCGACATGGCCCAATCGAGGTTCCCGTCACCAACAACAAAATCGAAATACTGGCCTCAAGGAGTCGCCGCAGCGGAAGACTCCATGTTAAATCTACAACAATAGGGAGTGCCCGAAGGACGGACAGCGGGACGAGGAAGGAACTTGGCCCTCGGACTACCTACTGTGGACGCATACGTAGGTGGACACAGATGCACGTTTCTCTAGTGGACTCAGGAGCATCCGTTTTATCAAAATCTGATCATCGGGTCCGCAGGGACAACACCCCCACTCTCTCGCCGCTCTCTAAAAACCATGGGATTCTCTGGGAAACCCATGGAACGACCGTTCACAACCCCACTCAACTTCGACATACTAGACAGAAAAGGAAGTCATTCATTCCTATATACGCCCAAAATGCCCCCATCAATCTAATTAGGAAGGGGACCTAATGGGTTCCCTACAAATCACTCTTTGCCTGCAACTTGGGAGGCCATCACCCTGTACTGCCACCCGCGCCAACCCGCCCCAGATGAAGCACACATGTTCATGTTAATAGGACGACCCAAAGCCAGAAAGCTCATGACGACACACCACCATCTACTGGCAGGAACTAACGGAAACGCAGGACAGCACAACTCCAGGACTGGAGAAGCACATATCGGGATTGGGGAAATGGTGGATCCAGGAAATCGGGGGTAATACAATGATTGTGTTGGACCATTACACTGCGCACGCTCTACATCACGTACACACGAGCACAGGACCTGACACTACGATGAACCATGGTACAGACCAGAAGGATGGACACTGGAGGACCTACGATGTGGAGATATATACCATGGCTGGACCCGAAGGAGAGTGGCGCAGGAGTCGCACCTCACAGGAAAGAACAACTATCCTGGTTTCCAAGCTGGAACCCAGAGAGTTGTCCTCCATGTTCTCCCTCTTGGTGTCGCACAGACCACCAACCCAAACAACACTCGGACCAAATGGTGAAAAGAGCACAAAGGAATCCCGTGAATGGCAATCCACAGACAACCAATATCTACACAGCAAGCCGCCGAATGCAGAATTCTCTGAGAATATCCTCACACGAACAACGAAACAAGGGCGACTCGGCCGAAGAGGAGTGGACACGGACATCGTGATGGTGATCGACAACAACAACACACCAGAAGAGCGACGACCCAGAAGACCCAGAAGTGACCACCATGCCTTACACACGCATTGAGAAGACGGTGTGGGCACAATGGGACCGGTATGATGTGGGACACACCCCGCAGCATAACATTGTGGTAAACGTGAAGAACCCTCAACGCACGGAATGGCGACAGCAATACAGGATAAAGCCTGAGGCGGAGGAGGGAATCAACGACACCATAACGGGACTGCTGAAAAGCAGGTGTGGCTGGAGAAGACCACCTCAGAATGGAACACACCAATCCTGCCCAGTGAAAAAAAGCCGATGGGCTGACCTGGGAGAATGGTGCTGATGACCTGAGGGCCATCAACATAGCTCGGACCATAGCCGCCCCGGAGAAGGGTCCCTAACCCATACGTGGCCCTAAATCCTGTAAGCTCTGAACATCGATGGTTCACGGTGGTGGATCTCGCCAATGCATTCTTCTGCATCCCTTTGGCCACTGAATCAAGACAATTCTTCGCTTTCACATATAGAAATGAACAATACACGTACAGTACAGATAGCCACAAGGTTTCCGAAGCACCCCCACCATCTTTCAACACCTGCCCTCAAGGAGGACCTTGCAGGGACTGGATCTCCCTTCAGGCACGGTCCTGATACCAATACGTGGACGACCTCCTCTTGGCAGCTGAGACAAAGGAGAGCTTGCCTACAGGCAACTGAAACTTGCTACAAAACAATAAGCAGAAAAAGGATACAAACTCAAGAAAAACAAAACTACAACTGGTGAAAAGAAGAGATTTACTTTTCTTGGGGAAAGTAATAGGAGGGAATAGAAGAGAGAGTCGGCAAAGGGACACAGAAGGCGCGATCAAAACCTATCCAAAGCCAATCACAGTCCGACAAATGCTAGCATTCCTTAGGACTGACAGGATATAGCCGGACCTACATCCCTGACATACACCGGCCGAAACACAATACTACACTGCGACAACTCAATCACACCAAAGCAGCAGGACACAAGGAATCTAAAAGCCCCCTTGGATGGACCCCCTGAAAGCCAGAAGAAGCATTCACCAGGCTAAACCAAAGCATGTATATGTGCCGCCGGCGCTGCTGGCCGCCGCACACCTACAAAGAACCCTCTTTCACCCTGGATGTGTCAGTAAAAGACTGTGTGGTCAACGGAATCCTATGGCAGAAACAACGAGGACAACGGAATGTCCTAGCCTACCACAGCTCTGCCCTGGGAACCACCAGAAAAAAGGACTCCCCGAGTGTGGGAAAAGCTATATGCGCCATCGCCAAAAGCCTGGACAAGACGGCCTACATAGTAATTGGACACACCCAGTTGTGGTCCACACTATCCACGGGGTAAAAGCATACCTGGATAGTTCAGACTACACAATCACCACAGCATCCAGGGAATGCAAAAACTCCAGAGAAATATTGGCATTAATGGCCATAAGATCCTCTCCCTCTAACACCACTCTTCTCAGCCCCCATGAATTGTCACACGGACGTCCCATGCAAGGACCATACAGCCCACGATGCAGAGAACCTCCATCAGTACTGGCTTAGATGAAGTAAAGCAGGAGCAGTGCAAGATTCGACTCAAGATTCTTGAAGGTTGCGTTCCCAGATCACAGACCAGAAGCCGTCCGATCCAGTGGACCCTTGACCAATGTACACCGATGGATGCTGCTACAGAGCCCGCCAATGGAGAGAAAACCTGGCCTCATGGGCTGTAGTGGAACAGACCCAGACAAGGAATATGCAGCACTCTGGCTAGTGGCATATTAGAACAGCCTGCTTCAGCACAAAGAGCCGAACTATATGCTATATGTGAAGGGCTACGGATAGCCAAGGGGGAGAACGCTTAAATCTTCTACACCGATTCCAATTATGCATACGAACTAGCCCACCTAAACGGACAACAAATTGATAAACAGACAGATGATCATCACCAGTGCAAATACCAAAGCAAAACACACAGAGACCTAATCCTGCGTTTAGCTAAAACAGCCCAACTACCTCGAGAAGTAGCCATCATGCCACTGCCGAGGACATCAGAAAACAAAAACAATGGAGGCAAGAGGAAACCACGCAGCGGATGAAGCAGCTAAGAAAGCAGGTGGATACGTCCCAGTGGAACATCTAAAAGAAGGAGGATACACCCCGGTGGTACACCAGATGATGGTCAATGAAGAAACAGCCCTGGACCCAGATGAACAGATGGTCAAAGAAATGCAAGGAGGAGCAGGACCTTATGAGAAATCGGCGTGGAGAGGAAAAGGGGCCAGAAAGAGCCCGGATGGAATATACTACTCCACCACTGGAAAGCCGGTTGTCTCCTCCAAGGCCCTGCTGTTCCTCCTAAGGAAGGAGCATGGATTGGCACACGAAGGAAAGGCCAAGACCCGGGAAAGGATTGAAAGATACTGGTGGCATCCAGCCCTCAAAGCTGTGTGCGACCAGTATGTCCAGGACTGTCAAACGTGCCAAGCCTGTAACCAAAGGCGGGGATTCAAGATGACCAAAGGACAATTCCCCGTGCCCCAGCTCCCATTTCAAGAAATTTACATTGATTTCACAGATATGGGACAAGAGAACAGAGTGGACGGAAAACGGTTTATGTTAGTAGCCGTCGACAGGTTCACTAGATGGGTAGAAGCAATTCCGGTTAAAAAAGAGGACGGGAAAACGGTCATCAAATGGTTAACACAGGAACTCATTCCCCGCTGGGGATACCCAAAGCTTATCTGCTCAGACAATGGTACCCACTTCGCTAACGCCCACCTTCAGGAGGTGGAAGCATACATAGGACTCAAACACAGATTCGGCTCAGTATATCACCCCCAATCTCAAGGCCTGGTAGAGCGAGCAAACCAGACAATCAAGAATCAATTAGCAAAAATACTCAGAAGCAACAGACTGGAAAATTCTAGGGACAGCACCGAGGAGATAGAAACTCGAACCTTAGGACGCATGCAGGTGAATCAGCTGACAGGGAAAGTTAAAGAAAAGACAGCAGGGAAGAAGATGACCTGGGTGACAGCTCTGCCATTGGCATTAATGGCCATAAGATCCTCTCCCTCTAACACCACTCTTCTCAGCCCCCATGAATTAGTCACAGGACGTCCCATGCAAGGACCATACAGCATACAGGCACCACCACCATCCAAAGGACCCCCATCTGACAGGTTTGATGAAGTAATGCAGGAGTACCTACAAGCACTACTCAAGCTTCTTTAAGGTTGTATTCCCAGATCACAGACCAGAAGCCGTCCGATCCAGAGGACCCTTCACCAACGTCGGTGACACCTGGCGAGTGGATCTGGGTGAAAAAACACCATCGAAAGAAACCTAGACGAACGGTGGGAGGGGCCATACAAGGTACTCTTGCCCACACCCTTTTTCTGTTTCTGTAGAGGACCGCCGTGGGGCCAGTGGCACCACCTGAGCCGGTGCCGCAAAGCAGATACCCCGGCAGATCGTGGACTGAGACCCTGACCGACCTAGCCGCACTCCAAGCCAAGGATAAACCACCCCTCACCCCAGGACGATGGGTCCACAGCATGCCCCTGGGAAAGA
>OLKM01007309.1:0-12081 GCA_900291075.1 Melanogrammus aeglefinus | reverse complement strand
ATCAGTTTTTTAACACTTTAACGGTTCCGGGAATTCACTGAATAAAAGCTACAACAGTCATGGCATTTGTCTACACAAACATTATAAATCAGGATACCCAGCCCAGATGCGTATCGTCCACCTTAACAGTTCTCCCATTGCGCCCGATGAAGAGGACGGTGATGTATTGGAGAGGCAGTGTCTAGAAATTGCGAGCCGACAGGGGAAAGCAGCCCAGCTACTGAGCCGTCCTTTCCAGAAACGGGCCTTGCAGGACTGGTTTGATGCCACGCATCCATCCACCAATCGTCTAACTGAGGGACACCTGAGCCTCCATGCTTATACACCAACACCACAGACAGTGTTGTGTATGAGGGCGCTGCAGAGGAGGAAACACCTCTACCTTCCTCTGGGGCTCCTGGGACGAGGGCCCACTGCAGGCCACCCGTACCACAGCAGTCAGACAGACCTGTATCACTGAAGTGCGTCATCAGTCACAGCAGGAGGTGATCCCTCCTTGCTGTTTTACGTCATTCTACGGTCACACTAGACGGGCGATGAAGCAAGGATGTACATTAGGGTCATTTTAAACCCCTTGCCACTTGCACTGTCGCTGCTGCCGTGCCACTAGGGGACGGATCAGTGAGCCCCTGAATCACGACCCGCACACGTGCCACTGGTGTTCAGCAGATGGTTACTACTTCCTGTAATCATACATTTCGACGGCACTCCAGCAGTAATGATTCTCCAGAGCGCCTCAATCAAATGCAGCCTGACTGTCAGAGTCAATGGACGTCTGGTCTTAACTCCGCCAAATAGACTTCCAAGGTCCGCTATCTGACTCTAACTAATGAAGAGTCTTCACCAGGCTCGCCCTATCAACCTGCGATAGGACTCCAGCGCTGTTTGATCTCTCTGACGACTCGGGTCAGTAGGATGGGAACGCGTCTGATAAATGAGTATCATAAGTAAGGATTTTGAGGCCGTCTTTATCAAAAGGCCATGTTTCAGTCCTGTTATTGCGTGGGGACGCACTAGGTGGCGGGATGAATTCCAACCTCGTGGGTGGTCCACTCTCTGACCAACAAGGACCAGGGAAAGAGGACCGTGCTTGTGAAGTGCCTATTTGCCACTCTTGCAGGACGTTTACCGTCCTCGTTGTTTTTCCGATAAGGCAATAAAGAGCCAAAAAGTGAATCCAAGAAGGGAGCGAGGCAGATGTAAAAGGAAAAGAATGCATGCGCGAATTTATTCTCAGAAACATAGTGAACAAACATTGAACCAATATATAAACGTTTCCAAAGTAACATACTTGGTCCACCTCACCAGTGATTGACAGGAAAGAAATCACTTTTTTATTACTTAAATGACGGTTATCTCTGGTCAGAAAGTGGCTCCGCGTCATGCTGAGAACTCAATTAACTCAGCAGAGCTGCTTTACGGCAGTAAAATATAAATGTATATATATATTATATTATATTATTATTATGGATGTATATTATTATAATTTGCGCGTGTATTAATTTGCGGTAGCAGACACAAATATAATAGACGCGCAGAAAACCTGATCTATTGAATAGACATAAATTAGATATAGCACAATATCAGTTAATTATTCATTAATAAGCTTAATTACTTTGAATTAAAGCAAAATCGAAACTAACAAAATGCAAAGATAAGCCTCATCATCTCCATGGCTCTAATAGTGTGTGTGTGTGTGGTGGAGGTGTTTGTTTCAACACACACACACACACACACACACACACACACACACACACACACACACACACACACACACACACACACACACACACACACACACACACACACACACACACACACACCAACAAGCGAGCAGAAGACCCCAACACAACTCAATGAAGAGCAGACTGTATAGCTATAATGAAAGGTTCCTTCAAGGGGGGTTTGTCAAAGCGTGTTCATCCCTTCACCACCGAGTGTTGGAGAATCCGTTGTGACATCAGCTCCATGGACTAGAATGGCCTTTTAAGACGGGGACCGGGATTCAGAAGGAGGAACTCCAGGGGGAGATGAGAGGACTCCTCGTCTCAACGACTAGAACACCACTTCAGTCTGTCACCAGAGAACCACGGAGCACACCCCAACGTTCCCCTCCAGGCATGGTGAGGCCTCAGCCCCTCCACCCCCTCAGCTGGAGGGGCACAGCTCCAGGTCATAAAGGGTCTTCGTGGGGGCCAGTCCAAGATGGTTCTGGTCTGAGGGAGCCATCTCCCAGGTCCAGCTGGCCCCGCCCGTCACTGTTCAGCCTGAGAGAGGCTTCCATCTCGGGGGTTGGAGGGAACACCGCCCACAGAGAGCTTCACCTGGTCCAGCAGAGTCCTGGTCAGCCTGTTACTGATGGAGGGTCCTGCTCCTCAAGAGCCTCCACCCTCCACCGGGGGGGGGGGGTCTCCTGAACCCACGACCTCCTCCTCACCTCCTCCCCAGAGTCCTCAGGCTAAAGCGGCCCGCTCTGTGAAGGCTTCTCCTTCAGGAGACCACTGGACTACAAAGACATGACCTCAGAGACGTTGAATCACCCGGGGACCCCTTCTGGAGACCCCCTGCATTACCCGCCCTCCCCCAGTGTGGGCGCCACTGAAGAACGTTGTTCATCATTGACCTCTCTGGAGACCCTGAAGGTCGTGCTCTGTTCTGGGTGTCCTGGAGGAGAGCTGGGCGTGGCCTGTGGGGTGGTATTGGCATGAGGACGTGTGTGTGTGTGTGTGTGTGTGTGTGTGTGTGTGTGTGTGTGTGTGTGTGTGTGTGTGTGTTGTGTGTGTGTGTGGTGTGTGTGTGTGTGTGTGTGTGTGTGTGTGTGTGTGGGAAGGGTTTCTACATGTATGTGTGGCGGGTGGTCCAACTGAGAAGTCACACCTCACACGGCAGTTGTCAAGGATCAAATCAAATAATGTTTTCTTAAAGGACAGAGTTTCCTGTATTCTCATCAAGGAGAAGAATCCCTAAGGGGATCTCTGCTCCCTCGTGCCCGGTATACCCCAGGCACAAAGGCTAACGTTGGCTAACGCTAGGAACAAGTAGAGTGGCACGACAATGCAAGGAATAGGAGATGGAGCTTACATAATAAGTAATAATAATAATGTAACATATGGGATGCTAGGACCCAGGTCACCAGGTGGGGAACCTAGCAACAGCAGCCTCACAGTACATGAGACTAGGATCTCGCGGGACTTTGCAAGTCCACGTTTGTTCTCGTAGCTCACCCTCGTCCATGCTCCTGTTGCCGGCGTCGCAGGTCTGAGAAGAAAAGAGGTACAAACACTTTTTGGGTCTATGCTGTGTGTTTAATGTTGAGTTTAGATTATTTACCTCTCCTTGCATTCTTAGTGTGTCGGTTTGGTGCCATGAGGTTATAACTGCATTGTACCTCGTACCTGTAGGCCTTACCTCGTAGCAGTTTAAGGTGGGAGCTACTAATAATGTCCACCTAATATGATGTTGCCACCCGTCTGCTGCTGTACATTCGGTGGTTTATTTAACTTTGCATTTCCTGTTATATTTGTAGATATTAATCATCAGCACTTTATGACAAGCAGCATTAGCTGTCCCAGTCAATCTACTGTATTACCTGGATGCGCTACAGCTTAGCTCAAAGCAGGTACGAGAGACTGGGCATGGGTATCATCTGGGTCAGTTTTATAATACTGTTGAATTTCTTGTAATGTATTTATTCGGTCTGTAGGCTGAACTGGCGACACACGTCGCAGGGCAGCCACTGTTCTCTCCTCCCAAAAAATCCTTATAATTAGTGTCTCCATTTTGTTTTGTTGCGCTTACCTTGATAGTTGTGACCATCCACCTTTCCATGGTGTCGTAGAATTTAATGTTTGCTCTGGAAGTGTGCAGTGCTTTCGAACCTTTAAGTATACAGTGTTTTGAGCTGTTTAAGTGTGCAGTGCCTTTGAACCTTTAAGTGTGCAGTGTCTTTGAAGTGTGCAGTGCCTTCGAACCTTTAAATACATAACAGTATTCACCTGGTTATGTGTGTGTCCAACTCTAGGTATCAGCCTTATCAAATACAAAAGTATTGATTTTATTGTTGAGGGGATATTGTTAAAATAAACTTTATTTTTGTACAACTTCAAGAGCCTCTGCTTGTCCTTGCCCTAATAGGTATTAACCTGAGTGGGGAGTGGTTGCTGTAAATTAGTCACACTGCGTGTAGTCCAGGGTCTCTCCCCTTTAAAGAGAGTGGCGTTGTCATACACAAGTAATCCTAGTGCCGGTCACATTTGGCGTTGTCGGCAGGATTAGCGGAGGCTTTTTTTTTTTTTGTGTGTGTTTTGGTTTTTTGTTTTTTTATTTATTTGAAGGCACTAAGTAGCAAAGGTTGGGGGTGGAGGAGGAGGACAGTGGTTGCCCAAGGAGGACATCCACCGCACTCTAAGCTGCAACACCGCCCTCTAGCTGCAACGCCGAACCACCAGCGTTTTACAACACAGTGGACAAAGAGACATTATTCTTGGGGGGGGTTCGCTTACCCATGTCCAAGAATTGATTGTTGGGTGTGTTTTTTTTTTGTTTTTTTGAGAAAGTCAATTAAAATGTCTGAATCAGTAGGGAAACAAATCAGAGCCTTGACTGAACTTGTTCAGCAACTAAAAGCAGAAAATAATAGACTCAAAGATGGGGGAAACGGAACAGTAAATGTAGAGGCCCCTGTGCCATCTAGCCGTGTAGTAACTAATAATGTCATTAGTGATTCAACGGGGCGGTGTATATGTTATGCACCAAGAGAGAAGGAAATGTCCACGGTTTTCAGGAGATATAGCTCAGGATGGGTTAAACTGTAGAAGACTGGGTAGAAGAAGCAAAAAAGTCACTGTCTGCGCAGCACACACAGGGTTGAACAAGCAACATTTCTTTTGTTGATCTGCTAGATGGGGAAGCTAAGCGGGAGGTAAAATTTAGCTCTCCAACTGATAGAGCCACACCAGAGGCTATTTTCACACATACTGTTTGATAATTTTGGTGTGTGATCAAACATATGTGAGCTTACAGAGAACAATTTTTTCAACGCCGGCAACAGGATAATGAGTCCATACGTGAGTTTTCCCATGCTTTGTTTGCATTTTGATGGAACTACTTGAAAGTAAAGATCCAAGGGGGGTTTCAAATTCAGATTTGGGTGATTCGCGGACACATTCATTGAAAACGTACGTGACACCAAATTACATCGTGAATTGGCCCACTTGGTTCGGCAACATCCTAACTATTTCTTCAAAGATGTACGTAATGCAGCTATTCCAAATGGGAAAAGCGAGGGCCCCTGCTTGTTGTGACAAAGAGCACGAGCATACTCCTGTGATTCAAATGCTTCAGGATTAGGTCAAGGTGATGTCGACACCAACGCTATTGCTGCTAGGCCCAGTGATGAGCTGGCAGAATTGAAGGAGTGTTTACGTAAACAGCAAGTACAGCTAGATGCCATTCTTAAACACTTAGGCTCTTCGTCCACTGCCCCTAATTATACAAGCCCCCAGGATCCCCCCAGCAGCAGCAGGCCAAAACAATACCAGTTCCAGCCAGATGGAAAACCAATATGCATGCGGTGTCACAAGGCAGGTCATATTGCTAGATTTTGTCGGGTTGAAATGGGTGGTCTCCCTGGGGGGGTGGGATCACGGGGACGGGGCCAATGGGTGGGAGCAAGAGTGAATGCAGTGGAGCAGCAGGAAAACTAGCGCCCCTGGTGTTGGGAACCCGATACCAGAAGGGGGATTTGTGGGTTCTAAACAGGCAAGTCTGGCATCCGGGCTAATTGGAACGCTGTGCCCAGTAGTAAAGATCAGAGTAGGGGGGGTGTGGAGGTGCCGTCCTTACTTGATACTGGATCAATGGTAACTACTGTAACACAGGCTTTCTTTGAACATAATCTTGATGCCACAAACAACAATGAGCAACTGAAATTCTTGTACCTGGCTCAAATTAACAGCAGCTTAATGGATTAGATATTCCATATTTGGGGTATGTGTGGAGTTAGATGTTGAAGTCCTCGGCCACCACCCTTCCACAGATGGGCATCCTGGTGGTAAAAAAGACCCTCCTGATCCAGCTTCCCAAAAAGGAAAACTGTAGGTACCTGGTCTGTTGGAAATGAACATTATCAGTGGCTGTTACCTCTGTATTATTCAGGGAACATGGTGACAATCTATTTTCTTCTCCTCTAGTAAAACAAGCTGAGAGGGAATGGGGCGTGCCATTGTCAGAAGTACCAACAGATGGACCGCCTCTTGCAGACCGGCCATGTAGGGAAGGCTGTGACACCACCGGGACCGGCAATCCGGATACCAGCGGGCTCCCTACAGTTCGTCCAGGCCACCTGCAACCAAGGCCCAGGCCCAGCCCTTGGTACTGTATTGCTGGAGCCTCTGCCCTATGGAAAAGGTCGGTTACCCATGAACCTGCTCATATCTAGCGCCCTCCTCACTGTTTCCAGAGGAACTGTCAACATCCCTGGTGTTAATGTTTGGTGAGGAAGACCAGTGGCTGAGGTCAAAAAACAGTGTTGGGGCACGTTACATTTTGGCCGATCTACATTCCTCTTCCCAGGCTGTACAGGTGGAGGAGCAGACACAGCGACGAAGGCCGACAGGTGGTATTCATCCAGTCTACGGCAGTAGAGGCCTCTTCCCCCCACCCCCTCCCTGGCCTTGAGTGAACTGAATTGGCCCGATCTCCCTGTTAAATGATGCACAAGCAGCCAAGAGTTTGCTGACAAAGTACCGAGAGACGCATTCAGCCTGGATGATGGGATTTGGGCTGTACTGACCTGATCTACTACCACGAGATCCCACTGATGGATGACGTCCTGTTCGCAGCGGTTACTGCCGTCTCCCCCCATCTCAATTTTCACTGGTCAAGTCCCACATACAAGAACTGTTACAGCGAGGGATTGTGAGAGTGAGCTCCAGCCCTTAACTCCTCCCCCATCGTAGTTGTCCAGAAAAAAGTGTTGGTGACATCCGGCTGTGTGTGTCGATTATCGACAACTCAACGCCAAGACGAGGAAAGACGCATATCCGCTGCCGCGCATTGAAGAATCTTTGGGATGCTCTTACTGGTGCCAAATGGTTCTCAAACGCTTCGACTTGGCAAGTGGATACAACCAGGTGCCAATGTCAGAGAGAGACAAAGAGAAGACGGCATTCTGCACCCCGTTTGGCCTCTTTGAGTTCAACAGAATGCCATTTGGACTTTGTAATGCGCCAGGAACTTTCCAGCGCCTAATGGAACGTATCTTCGGGGATCAGAGTTTTCAGTCATTGCTGCTGTATTTGGACGATATCATAATTTTCTCCACATCCTTCAGTCAACACCTGCAGCGGTTGGAGATGGTCCTGAGTCGGCTCCAGCAGCATAACCTGAAACTGAAGATGTCTAAATGCCATTTTTTTCAGCGGGAGGTGCGATACCTTGGTCATATCATCTCCCCTGCCGGTGTGGCAACCGACCCAGAGAAGACCAGGGCAGTGGCAGAGTGGAAGCGCCCATCCACCGTCACTGAATTACGCGGCTTCTTGGGTTTTGCCTCCTTCTACAGGCGTTTTGTAGAAGGGTTCGCAAAGCATGCAGCCCCGCTTCATCGACTGGTTGGAGAGCTAGAAGGAAGCAAGAAAAAACCAAGGTCAAAGGTCAGTGCCAAGTTGGAAGGACAGTGGAGTGAGTCATGTGAAAAAGCATTTCAGACACTTAAAAACAAGCTTGTCACTACTCCTGTCCTTGGCTACGCGGACTTCAAGTAGCCCTTTATCCTAGAAGTGGATGCCAGCCACCAGGGCCTGGGTGCAGTACTTGCTCAAGAACAGGATGGAGCCCGTCGGCCCAATCGCATTTGCCAGCCGGGGGCTTAGACCAAGTGAACGAAACATGTCAAACTACAGCTCCATGAAATTAGAATTCCTTGCTTTGAAGTGGGCCATCACAGAAAAGTTCAGGGAATACCTTCTGGGGACGGCTTTCACCGTGTACACAGACAACAACCCCCTGAGCTACCTCCAGACGGCCAAGCTAGCAGCTGTAGAGCAACGGTGGGCATCCGAATTGGCCAGTTTCAACTTTGACATTAAATACCGCCCCGGAGCAGCCAACCGTAAGCTGATGCCCTTTCCCGTCAACCGAACACCCCAGCCGTACATTCCATTTCTGACATCGTGCCTGGTTTTAACATTCCATCACAAACGACTGGCTCCAAAAAGTACTCTCCCACACAGGGCCGGCCCTAGGACTTTGGAGGCCCTAAGCAAGATTTTGTTTGTGGCCCCAAAACGAGCACAGGGCAACCACCAAATCACACGCACTGCTCGTAATTGAATTAAAACAGACATGCACATGATTAACAACAAATATCTTACTTTATTTTAATACAATGTATCCTCAAAACAATATCAAATTCTGAGAGGCTAAGACAATTACCAATTGTAAAGTGTTCAAAATAATAAAAAATATATGTCAACTGTCTATATTTAAACTGTAAAAGCAACGCACTTGGATTTAACAAGGCCTATAAGTAAAAACAATGGCAAATGAACACCAAAAAAGTAACAGATTTTGACAAATAGCAATGAACAGTAAAAGTGCAAAATTTTCTAAATAATAAATGATAAAGTCAACAACTTTATACTATAAAAGCAATTAACTTGCCTACAACAAGGTCAATAAGTAAAGCCAATGACAAATGAAACCAATTAAAGCTAAAATATTCTGACAAATAAATAGAAAATAAAACTATAGTATAACAGTGCAAAGTATTCAAAATAAATATAGTGAAATAGTGAAAAGTTTTAACTTTTGTACAAAAGAGCAGCTATAGACTACTGTAAAACCTATAGCTTTATCCTTTCACCACCATCCAACATCAGCAAGAAAGTTCTCAAAATCTTTGCCTCCTTGCTTTTCTTGAAGCAAAATCATCAATGACATTCTCGTAGGACACCCGTTTGCCAACCTCATGATTTATACTAATGATGGCAAGTCCTGTGAGGCGGTCTTCTGCCATAGATGATCGCAGGTAGGGCTTTATCAGCTTAAGCTTTGAAAAGCTTCTTTCAGCTGATGCCACTGTCACTGGTAGGGTACAGGCAATGCTCAGGGATATCCAAAGATTTGGATACAACTCTGTCAGTTCTTTCTTTTGGACAAAGTCCAGCAGTTCAAATGCAGACATCCTGTTTGTGGGTAGCTGAGGAAGGTTCCTGATTTCCATGGCCAGCTCTCTGCCATCAATGTCAGCGTCCTCTCCAATCCTCAATGTATTCTCAAGCTCCTCACATTGTTTCTTCAGTGCTTCCTCATCCAAGGCTGAGAAGTTCTGCAGCACCCCAAACTTGCTTTCAACTCGTCCAAGTGTTTCAAACCGGTCATCCAAAGATGTAATAGCAGAGTCCACTATCACATTAAAAAATGTGGTCTCTAGCCTCTTCAGGGCATCCTTGACTGGTTCATCTGGTGATTCATAAGCAAAGTGCTTCTTTGTGCTTCGCAGTCTCTTCTCCTTCAGTACAGTATCCACATGCATTTCCTCACATGCATCTTTTGCAGAAGCTTGTGCAGCAGCGAAGCCATTGTCTCTGTAGCTCAAGAGATTCCTCTGAGTACTCTCTAGGAGGTTGACTGCCACATCCAGCTGCATTGTGGGAGACTGCATTAGCTTGCCTGGCTGTGTTGATCATGGAGAGGACGTCATGCCACACAACTGTGGCAGATTTGGAATCTTGTATGACCCAACCTCCTCTGCCAAAGATTGTGCTTCAATTTTTGTGATGGCATCTGTTGCCTTTTCCCTGCATTTCTAGCAATTGCATCCCTTATGCCAGATGCTGGTTAGCGCAAAGGAATGATGCTGTTGACACGACTTCTCCCACCTTGTCTCACTCCAGGCACTTAACAGTAATGGGTCCCATGCTGTTTCAAAATGGACCATCTCTGTGTAGGTAGCAGCTGAGAACAGATTGTAATAAATCTTCTGCACATTGCCACAAAGAACAGGTTGCATCTACAGAGTTCTTGCCAGCATCAGCCACAACTAGATTCCAAAGTATGAAGCCCCCACAGGGGACATACATACAGGCACGATGCGTTTCTTCTCCAAAAGCCTTGCCTGCCACTGCCTTTTGTTTTTGCCCTTCACTGTTTCACAAGCCAACCAATCATGTCAATCTCGAATTTCCTCTACAGACTTCACACACCAGCAAGCCTCTGACAGAGAGCAATGTTCAGATTCTTCCAGCCTGCTCAACAATGAGATCACAGCAACAACCCACAGTCCACTGTCTACCAGATCTGGTGCACACTACAGAAACAGCACACAAAAGCTCAAAGAGTGGCTCCTTGATCTCGAGGTGCTAGTCTCCCAGACTTCTCAGCTGTCTCTAGCACAAACAGACATCTGCTGCTCCAAGTGGCTGAGATCTGGGGTACAATCCAAAATGATGGCATAATATTTGGACTGTTTAATTTCAGCCACCATTGTCTCCATAATGTTGTCACTGATGCATGTAATCACTTCATTCTGAATTGTTTTGCCTAAGTAGGAGGAATGTGAATACATTCCACTTTCAATTTGGTTAACATGTTGCCTCATGACTGGGTCAAACTTGGCTAAAAGTTCCACCTCTTTTAAGAAGTTGCCATTATTCTGACTGTGTAACGTGTCAACAGTTCCCCTGAGACCCAGGTTTCTTTCAGCCAATGACTGAATAATGGCAATCAGCCGCCTGAGAACTTCCCTCCAGCGTTTTCGTGATGCTTCAATGAGTGACATTTCTACCTGGTCAATTGTTTTGCCTTTCGTAAGTCGAAGCTCCAGTTCTTTCCATAGTTGACCATATGTTGGTTGTGATAGGGTCTGTTATCATGGGCTCTTCAAACAGGTGATCACATGTTCATCCAGGTGCTGACAGGTCCTCTTTAACCACCTCTGTACTCTTGCTGGAGAATAGTTTACAAACAGAGAACAGTACACGTGCATTGTGTCTTCTTGGACGATAGACACAAGCCAGCATTCGTTTAATTTCTTTCACTGAGAGTTTACCAGTGTTCCTTCATATCGTGAAGTGGCGTGATGAAAACCATCGGTCCGCATCCTGCACATATCTGGGAAAAGTGATGATGATGTCAACCTGACAATGGCCCTCTGCTTAGCAATGTCTTCCTGTCTGCATCTGACAGGACAGATGGCCAGTCAAAATGGATCTACTGGTGTGCTGCTGCAGTGGATCCTGGGAGGTGGCAGAGGGATACATATGGTGGACTGTAGAATGCACATCAGTATGCTCTGTGGTGGAATTCAGAGGAGGAAGTAGAGGATTGTGGTGCCTCAGTTACGTCCTCTGCGGCCACACTCACATCAGAGGACGGAGTAGATCCCATGAAGTTTTCCGGTGATGTTTCTACCAGCCAGCTAGGTCATTCGCAGTTCGATGAAGTTAAATGGACCTGGGTGTAAGCGAGGTCGGGTCCAAAATATTTCAATAACGCCCCTGAAAAACAATAATTAAATAAAATTATTATTGATTTTTATGTACATTTATAGCTGTTTTTAATATGAGATTTAAAAAAAATTACTATTTAACTAGCTTGGAAAGTAAATGGAGATATCCTTAAACATTTTGGGACGGTTCAGATATTGAATATGATATTAAAATAATAAATCAAAACACAAATTTAATGTTGCAATAAAACATTAAAGCCAGACTCCTATTCATGTTATTGCTTGGCCTGTAGCTACAACACATACTATTGATGTGATGTGTGAATGAGTGTATACCCCAAGAAACTATCATTCACATTATACACAGATGTTAATTATTGTTATAGTTTATTTTTTTCTCTTTTCAAGTATAGTGAGGGGGCTAGTGAGCTTTTGACAAAAATGTGCATCCTAAAATAAAATGGATTGACTATATAATATCACAAGAGTTTTGCTTATTTGACACATTGAACTGCCTGCAAGAGTCTGTTCATAGTCCATTCTTGATTAAAAGCTGTGTTTTCACCGTCTACTTTTCACATCTCTTGACACGCAGCCAGCAGAGAGCCCTCGTCATCCCCGCCCCCAGC
>OLKM01007308.1:10000-12084 GCA_900291075.1 Melanogrammus aeglefinus | reverse complement strand
AGAGAGAGAGAACGAGGAGAGAGAGAGAGAGAGAGGAGAAGAGAGAGAGAGAGAGAGAGAGAGGAGACGAGAGAGAGAGAGAGAGAGAGAGAGAGAGAGAGAGAGAGAGAGAGAGAGAGAGAGAGAGAGAGAGAGAGAGAGCGCCAGGCAGCTACAGGGATAGCTCGAGAAAGAGGAGCTGTCCTTGGTGCTGGACTGACAGCCGCGGGGCTGGTTGCTATTGAAGTGGCTTTTTGCTGAGGCTGAATCCAAAGTGGTGGCTGGGCCTCAGTGAGACTGAGCGGAGGGCTCGGTGTGGAGCTGTCCCTGGTTCTGAGGAGTCCCAGACAACACTGTGTGCTGCTGAGAGAGTACACGGCCGTACAGCGGTACTCTTGTGTTGGCTTGCTGGGCCGCCCTTGCGACGTCTCATCCCAGCTCTTCTCCTGCTCCACCCCGGTTAACCGAGCAGCAGTAAGTTTTAAAAAAAGTTATTTACAGAGGAAGCAGAGGATTTATATATCTATGTTCTGGTCTCCCTGCCAGGACGCTGGCTGGAGATAAGTCATCCACAATATCTTCCTGAGCATATTTTTCTTCTGCTTTATCCTCAGCTCCGTCTCCCGCTCGCTCTCTCTCTGGCTCTCTCTCTCTCTCTGTTTTGATTTCTTTCCTCTGTCTTTCACAGATTACAGTTTTTCCAACAAATTTTTATATTGCCTGAGCATTCATTAACAGATGAATTGACACATTTATCTATTCATCTATCAATGAATCCACAAATACCTCTCACTCTCTCTCTCTCTCCCTCCCTCTCTCTCCCTCTCTCTCTCTCTTTCTCTCTCCCTCTCTGTCTGCCTGTCTGTCTGTCTGTTGGTCGGTCTGTCTGTCTCTCTCTCTCCCCCCCTCTCTCTCTCTCTCTCCCCCCCCTCTCTCTCCTCTCTCCCCCTCTCTCTCTCTCTCTCTCTCCTCTCTCTCTCCTCTCTGTCCTCTCTCTCTCTCTTCTCTCTTCTCTCCCCCTTCTCTTTCCTTTCTCTCCCCGTTCACTCCTCCTCCATCTCGCTCTGTCCTTGTCTCTTCCCTTGTTTGATCTCTCTCTCTCTCTCTCTCTCTCTCTCTCTCTCTCTCTCTCTCTCTCTCTCGCTCTCTCTCTCTCTCTCTCTCTCTCTCTCTCTCTCTCTCTCTCTCTCTCTCTCTCTCTCTCTCTATTTTCCCTCCCTCACTCTGTCCCTCAATCCCTCTCGCTCAACATCACCCTGTCAAGCTTTAAAATCCACAGAGCAGGGCAAATTTTCTGTTGCTGTTTTCAATGCTGAAAAACGAGACAGGCAGCTTGAGTTTCATCCTCCGGCCATCCCGGATCAGGAGGGAGGAGGACAGCCCAATCGGGGTGAACGTCAATGTCAGCCCCCTCGCAGACATCATGCTCTGCAGCGCTAGCAGCTAGCAGTAGCAGCAAGCAGCAAGCAAACAAAGCGGCGGCCGCGCTACATGACTCACTGACTTCAGACTTGCTCATATTTCTAAACGCTTGCCCCGTTTCTGCAGCAGGGGGACTCGACTTGGGTTGTGTAACTAACAGCCATTAGGGCTGAATGACTACCGCACAGACAGACTTTCCAGTCTTTTATGCCCCGCCAGCATCTCGCGGCGGTGCCAAATCACAAAGGCCGCAATGCAAAAGCGCATGTTAATGAAAGCACGCGGAGAAAAGCTAAAGGCACGCCGCACCAGGGCCAAACGGGGTTCTCACACACACACACGCACTACACAACGCCACAGAAAGGAGCATGGGAGTGAACGAGCACGGGCGCACGTAGTTATCTTGCGAGCCTGACTGAAGTGCAAAAACAGCCATTTATCCCCCCACACACACACACACACACACATTTATATATATATAGAGAGAGGGATGTTCAAATAGGCATGTGTGCATTCCTCGCATGCCATATTCAAAAACACACATACCTCCCTTTACACAAATATAGAAATGTGGCATCTGCAGTCGTGAATCGTACACAAACACACAAACACACACACACACACACACACACACATACATACACAAGCATACAAACATACACAAAAAGACAAACACGCACACA
>OLKM01007308.1:0-5000 GCA_900291075.1 Melanogrammus aeglefinus | reverse complement strand
TTTGGAGCTGAGGGGATGTGACAGAGCTGAGGGTCTAGGAAAGAAGAGGGTCCGCAGGCCCCTGGTACGACGGGGCTGGTCGGTCGTAGCGGGGCAGGGAAGAGGGGGGGGTTTCAGGAGTGGGGCGGTCGTCAGAGGGAAGGCTGAGGAGCGCCGGCGCTGGGAGCGTGCGGTAGAGAGGGGTGAGAAGAGGTGTGAGACGTCGGCCGACGAATAGGGATGCCGACCAGCCAGCGGGTCCAGAAGGGCGGGGGGTGGGAAGGTGGAAGGAGAGGTCGGGGGAGGAGATGCCGGAGCGGCGCCAGAATGACACACATCCGCCCAGCGACCGAGTGAGCGAGCCCAGTCTCCACACGGAGACAGCGAGCATGAGATTGGATAAGGGAATGGAGTGGAGGAGGAGAGGAGGACGAGGGAGGGGGGGGGAGAGGAGGGAGGAAGGGGAGGGTGAAGGATAAAAATAAAGACAGGAAACATCAAGCTTGAATGCTAGCGGGGACATGAAAAAGGGAGACCTTTTCATAATGGTTTCTTTTTTTTTCCCCTTGTGGAGCCACAAGGTCACTGACACAACAGCGGGGGAGATGGGAGGGAGATTCATAAAGTAAGATTGCTTATTGTTCTGATCCGTGGTCGGCCGTGTCTCAGCCCCGGCCCCCATCTCCTAAGTGAGCCGAATTAGAAGTGAGGCAATAACATTACATCATTCAAAGGAGAATTAAATGTCGTCTGCCTGCAGACGCACGGCCACGCACACGCGCACTTGCACGCGCATACACACACACACACACACACACACACACAGGTACACACACACACACAGGTACACACATGCACACACACAGGTAGATACATGCACGAGCGTGTATGCAGGTTCCGACGTTAAGACACATGGCGTGCACTCTCCTACAGACACACACACACACACACACAGGTGGGGGGGCGGTACTTATATGTCTCCTTGATATGCAGACAAACACACAAACAAGCACGTACTTTAGGCACACACACACACACACACACACACACACACACACACACACACACACACACACACACACACACACACACACACACACACACACACGCGACACACACACACACACACACACACAAACTCCCCACACTCAACCCTGAGACCTCTAGCTGTGTGCAGACATGGAACCCTGCTCTGGGCTAAACTGGAAGGCATGGCAGGGAGATTAAGATAGACACATCAGAGGCTGTGGAGCTATATAGACTCACACACACACACACACACACACACACACACACACACACACACACACACACACACACACACACACACACACACACACACACACACACACACACACACACACACACACACACACGCACACGATGAACATAAACATATCAACACACACACCAAACACAGTCGTCTTAAAGAGGGGAGGCGAGACAGGACGTGCTCATACTGTCAAACCGCGTCACTGTAAGCCAGGGCACCTCATTATGCAATAAAAGTTCCACGGCAGAAGGGGGACGGGGTGCTGGGGCGGACGGGTGTGACGGGGGTTGGGTGAAGGCACTAGACCTAAAAATATAAAAAAGACAGCATGCAACGCGGAGGAGAGATTCAGCCCCCCCCCCCCCCCCCCGCCCGCTGTTCCCCCCCCGCACGCTGTTCCCCTGGGAAGCTGTGCCGGGTCTGTGGCACACCTCTGCATTCCATCTCACTCCGGGACAAGCGTACGGAAAACACACACACACACACACGCGAGCGAACACACACAGTCAGTACAAGAAGAGATAGAGTGCGAGAGAGAGAGAGAGAGAGAGAGAGAGAGAGAGAGAGAGAGAGAGAGAGAGAGAGAGAGAGAGAGAGAGAGAGAGAGAGAGAGAGAGAGAGAGAGAGAGAGAGAGAGAGAGAGAGAGAGAGAGTAGAGAGAGAGAGAGAGAGAGAGAGAGAGAGAGAGAGAGAGAGAGAGAGAGGGAGAGAGAAGAGACGCTGACTACAGGCCCCGGCGTTTGTTAGAACAGGAACAAAATAATAAGGCTGTGCTGCTGAAGGAAAAGCCCATAGAGGTGCGGAGCGGGCAAAGTGGGGACAGGATGCCGCCAGTGTATGAGAGAAAGAGCGTGGGGGGGAGGGGGAGAGAGAGAGAGAGAGAGAGAGAGAGAGAGAGAGTAGATGTAGAAGGGGAGTAAGAGAGAGAAAGTAATACAGAGAGAGAAAGTAATGGAGAGAGAGAGAGGGACCGTGAGTGGGAGGACGAGATGTGTAGAGCGAGAGAGAGAGAGAAAGAGCAAAAGAGAGAGAGAGAGAGAGAGAGAGAGAGAGAGAGAGAGAGAGAGAGAGAGAGAGAGAGAGAGAGAGAGAGAGAGAGAGAGAGAGAGAGAGAGAGAGAGAGAGAGAGTGGGAAAGAGAAGGAGAAGGTAAATAGGTTTTTGCTGGGGTTTAACTTGGGTTTGCTGTCAAAATGTGCAACCTTGTGTGTGTGCATGTGTGTGTGTGCATGTGTGTGTGTGTATGTGTGGGCGTGCGTGCGTGCGTGCATGCGTGCGTGCGTCCGTGCGTGTGTGTGTGTGTGTGTGTGTGTGTGTGTGTGTGTGTGTGTGTGTGTGTGTGTGTGTGTGTGTGTGTGTGTGTGTGTGTGTGTGTGTGTGTGTGTGTGTGTGTGATTTCATGCATGCATGCATGCATTCAAGTGTGTGTGTGTGGGATTGCGTCCAGAGACCTGTTAGGCGGGATGAGGGTCAAAGCCAGGCCCTGTCATTGAATTAGACACTTAATGAACCTTCTTATATACTGAACCAAGACTGGTCTGTGTGTATGTGTCTGTGTGTGTCAGTGTGTGTGTGTGTGTGTGTGTGTGTGTGTGAGCTTGTGCGTATGTGTGTTTGTGTACGTGTGAGTGTGTGCGTGTGTGTGCGTGTCTGTGTGTGTGTGTGTGCGAGGGTATGTGTGTGTAGGTCTGGGCCATAGCCAAGGGTATAAAATGACAGAGGTCATGAGACTAACACTTTGGGCTTAGGGCTTAATGCCCCAGAGGGCACTTTGAATTCCATGATCTTTACTTTCTGACCGAGTTTGCAGAGCTGGAGTCATTTAGTTTGTCATAAACTCAGGAAAGAAAGAATTCTTTGCGCTTCGCTCACAGGTCACAAAACTTTGAACAGCTGATGGAAAAAAAATTGACTGACTGAATAAAGCGGTCTGTTTAGTGATTCTATCCTTTTCATAAAAGAATTATTCAGGACATCAGTATGAACAAAGATGAAACAAACCTACCAGCTGGGTGCCATCAGCACAAAGAACAATCACTTCTGTTCCAAAAAGTTTTCTCCACGGCATCGACAAGTCGTCGATCCGCTCCCAAAGTAAGATGCTCTTGCGGCAGTAAGCCGGGATTTCTCATTAGGTGAGGTAATGACGTTTCTCAAACCATATAATCACATGCATAACACTGATGAAGATTGTCAGTATTATGAATCTCATCATAACACTGATGAGTGTTATGATCGCAGGTGGATATCATTTTTTTTTTAACAGGGATTAAAATACATGTTGGATAATCAGAGCAACTTTGTTGAATATATGCCACGGCACAGGCTAGGGCCGGATTAGGAGATAACGCTTTACTTATTGAGCGTGAATATGAGTGATCGTTTTCGAAATTCTTATCTTATCTTACCTGCTTGCGGCGAGTATCACATTAAGAACTCTCGCCAACTGAAATATCGTGCTGCGCATTAGCATTTAACATTTCCTTAGTGTCACATGTGAAATCAACCTCAGCCAAGCCTAATAGGTGATTAATGAATTAATGACTCAAGGTGCAATCTGTATATGTTTCAGGAATACATCATGTTTGGATTTATCCCATTTGTAAATCCTTTTTATTTATTCTTTAACCCGCCACCATCAAAGCAGACACTTCATTATGTGGAAAGTAATAACAAGTCAGTCCTCAAAAGTTTATTTATCTGTATTCTTATTTTCCCCTGATTTTTGCCACATTAATTTGCAATTCTAAAAGTTGTGGTTGTTATGGCGATGCTGTGGGCATTAATATATTTTATACTTGTTAATGAGGCAATCCATTTATCATGCAGTGATGTGAGACTGTGTTTTTGTGAATATATGTGTGCGTGTCTATGTGTGTGGGTGTGTGTGTGTGTATGTGTGTCTGCTTGTCTATCCATAAGTGTGTCTATGTGTGTGTGTGTGTGTGTGTGTGTGAGTATGTGTGTGCATTTGTGCGTGCCCCTTTGTGTGTGTGTGTGTGTGTGTGTGTGTGTGTGTGTGCTGGTGTGCCCTAATCATATATTATGGGATGTTTGATTATCTGTAAAATTGTGATGGATAATATACAACTCCTCTGGCTGCCCTGTTTGTGCCCCGTCAATTCAAAAATAATGTGTTGTGTGTGCGTGTAAGGTAGCGTGTGTGTGTGTGTGTGTTGTGTGTGTGTGTGTGTTTGTGTGTGGTGTGTGTGTGTGTGTGTGGTGTGTGTGTGTGTGTGTGTGCGTGGTGCGTGTGTGTGTGTGTGCTGTTGTGTGTGTGTGTGTGTGTTTTGTGTTTTGCATGTCACACTTGTATGGTTTACTCGTTTGTGTTTGCTAGCATGTGCTTAGCGGTGTTGCTTAGCGTGTGTTAGCGTGTGCTTAGGAGCTGGTTGTGCGGTGACGCGTTAGTATTGAGCGGGATGAAGACACGCGCGATGGCGTCATCGATTACTGGTGAGGGTCGGGGGGGGAGGGGTGGGGGGGGCGCGGCGAGGGCTGTGTATGCAAATGACATCATAACGATAGGAGAGGGGTTGGATAGGAGAGCATATGAACCAACAAACTGGGGGTGAGAGAGGCGGAGGGAGGGAGGGAGGGAGGAGGGAGGGGTGGGGGGGGGGAGGGAGGGAGAGAGGGGAGAGTGAGGATGATGAGGTTTAAGAGGAAGGACATAAGGACGCAAGGAGATAGGGAAGGAAGCAGGGAGAAGGTAGATTAGGCAAGAAAGAGAGCGAGTCACAGGGAGA
>OLKM01007307.1:0-12087 GCA_900291075.1 Melanogrammus aeglefinus | reverse complement strand
TGTGTGTCTTCCCACTCAAGAAAAAGCTGCTTCGCGATTTTCATCAACAAGCACCTCGCCAGTGACGCAGGGTCATCCAATAAGACTTTGAGCTGGTAATTTATATAATATCTATGAGTCCCTGTCCCCAAGCTCTTAGGAACTTTTTCTGAAATCGAGATCCGGCTGATAGTGTTCAGTCGAACCGACGTTCTCGGATTTTAACTAACAGCCCTCTTAGTCATTGCCCTTGAAAGGGAAATGTTGGCTGACGCATTACTTCTTGAGTGACATTGAGGAGCCGAGATAAAGATCAGTGAATGCTTCCTCTCTTGTAATGTCCCTTTTAGAGATGGTGCGCAGTTGAGAAAGGTGAGTTGCCTTTATTTCTAGGCATGTCACGTAAGGTCAAGCAGACTTACGGCTCTTAGTCAACTGCCTCAACTATTCCCCTACCTGTGGTTTTTAGCAAGTGTGAAAAGGTTTTCTGGCCCCTTCCCCAATTTGCCGCTTATTTGAACTCCCCTTCTAAATGGTCACCTTCAAGATGGCTTGTTAGCTGAAGAGGAAGCGTTCGATGGGTAAACTGAAAAGGGATGTTGTTTAGTGTAAAACAGGTTGCTTGGTCCTGACTGGTCATTTTATTCGTCACTCATCATGTCTCCTTCACATGTCATTGTAAGGGCTTGAAAACTCAGTTGCGAGTGCGGCATATTGTTGCTGCAGACTAGCTTAGTGCTGCGCAATATGGCTATAATGATCGTCACCGAACCTGTGGTTGTCTCCGTTATGTGAGCATCAAGTTCTCTTGCATTTGTTGATAAGCTGATCAGAAAACGCAGAATGCTACTTCCCCTGTCATCACTCTACAGCTTCTCACTGCTTACAATGTATTTAATCGTCTGCATCACGTATGCTTTTGGTCTCTTTTTCCGTAAGATTTTCTGCTGCAAACACACTTGCAGTACTCTCCAGATCCATTTTGTGTTTGGACCACTGCAGAACTCTCTCTCTTCTCAGCTCACAGAAAGCACCGCTGATCCCACCGCTGCCACCAACATTTGTTGACACACTTGAACAATAAACCAAGGCGTGACTGAAGAGTATTTCTTAATTCTGTAAACATACACAGCAAATCAACATTGGATAACACGCTCTGTCCGCCATGTACTGCTCCACAGAATGTGTAGCTTTCGGTCTGTTTACATCCTAATCTAAGTATTACACCATTCACAAAAATACTATAGTAATCGGCAATGGAAATACACAAGATCTGTAATCTGACCATTGAAATCCACTTCCACCATTTGTGGAAGTGGATTAACCAAGTTCAGGTATAACAGATCATATAACAAATAATTTTTATTACACGGCTCTATTGAATGCTGTCTCTGATTGCGTCAGCGCTGCGTTCTGCGTCTGTTATTCTGTATAGGACGTCGTCATGTATAACAGACCGTTGCTAGGACAGCGCTCTGATCCCTGGCAACATACAGCCCTTTACTGTTACTTTACCTTTAACTTTACCGACGAATCCTTGTCCGCTGCTGAATCATGTGGTTATTACGTATTGTTTATTATTTATTTCACTTCGTAAAGCCGTGTAATAGAGCGGGATAATGTATAGTTAGTCGGTTGTTATGGAGAAATAAAACCCTAATATATCCCTACTTATACACAGGCTCTATGAATGCTGCCTCTCTGATTGTCAAGGCTGCGTTCTGCGGTCTGTTATTCTGTATATCGACGGGACCGTCGTCATGTATAACAGACCGTTGCTAGGACAGCGCTCTCTTACCGCGCTTACTTTAACTTTACTTACCGACGAATCCTGTCGCTGCTAAATCCATTGTGGGTTATTATCTATTGTTTATTACTTATTTCATTCGTTAAAGCCGTGTGTATAAGCGGGATAATGTATAAGTAGTCGGTTTGTTCGCGTCGGGCGTTCCATACAACCGTCGGGAGTTATTTCCTCATAACAACCTCCGACTATACATTATCCCTTAACATAACATATTAAACTAGGCTATACGTACCAGCATATCATACATTTGGTACATACACTTGAGCAAGGCACCTAACCCTAACTGCCTCCAACGAGCTGGCTGTTGCCTTGCATGGTTGACTCCTGCCGGTTGGTTGTTGAATGTGTGCGTTAATGGTGAATGTGAGGCAATATTGTAAAAGCGCTTTGAGTGGCCAATGGTTAGAAAAGCGCTATATAAATGCAGTCCATAGGCTAAATTTGGTTTAAATGTTACCCTCTGCTGGCCCACAACATAATCTTGGCGTCCTATAGCAACCTGACGTCGTGAAACATGCTAGGAGACCATAAAAACTAACTATCAAACTACAAAGATCAGACACATCACTGACCTGAAGATTATGCCAAGTAAAAAGTATATTTCTCGCAGAGAAATGTTATTTAGAACACGTTTAATGGTGAATCTGTCCTAAAATATTGTGTGTGTGATATATATATATATATATATATATATCGGCTAAGGGCTGTTCGGCCCGACGCGAAGCGCAGGGACGCAAACCCCCTTGGAGTGGTATAATGAGCACATATACCACGGACTGGAGCGATATATTGCTTTTTATAAAACGGTTACCAAATAACGGCAAAATGAAAGAGGAATACGCTAATCAATTTCAGTTACAAAAAAAAAAAAATCACAAATTAGCCTACCTAACTGATAAAATTAGTCCCTCTTTCCGGACGTTTAGCTCTGCACAGTGCTTCTTTACTCGCCTTTTTCCTTCAGGAGCAAGTCACCTCCTCAGATCCCTCTACATTGTTAACCCTATCCGGAGGTGAAAGCTTAACCTTAAACATGTCAATCAACGAATTTCAACGAATTTAGTCAATTTATTACCTTGTCCAAACACTTGTTGGCTCTTTTTGCTACCCTAAGCCTCCTACTGTAACAGTTGGTTGTTCCTTTGGCCATCTGATTCTACATAGAGGCTTTTAGAATAAGTAGCCGTGGTATTATGCTCAAGATATACACAGGTTAACAGCCAATCAGATCGTCGGATTTCACCTTTCCGTTTTATAACATATATCATATCAGTTGTGAGTCTTTGGCATAAACATAAACTAGGGCGGCACTGTACTATCTGCGCACACCCTTTCTGAGCCTCTCTCTCTTCGCCTCTCTCTTCTTGTCCCTCCCCCTCTCTTTCTTTCTCTCTCTCTCTCGTATCGTTTGTTGTGGACACGTTAATGGTCTGAGAACACTCCCATTTCAGGAATGCATTGGTTACATTTCTTTCTTTGGAGCAATGGTTATTTTTTATTTATTTTCAGTTTGAGGAGGTGCTTCAAAGATGCAATTTTTTCTGCAATAATCCAAAATCCAATGGAAAAACCCGTTAAGCTTTTTGTCCACAGAGAACCCAGGCGCGACGCTCACCGGTTGGCACACATACGTCATCCTCCACCACTCTACTGTAAAACACATGTTCAAGTTGGATGATAATATAATAATATAATAAATAATATAATATAAATTCTGGCATAAGTATTTATTTTAGGGGGCATACCAAGTCTTTTGGCCATTCGTAGTGTTGATCACAGAGAAAATAATATGTCCGCAAAGACGGTGACGTCGCTTAGCAACGAAGACGCTAAGCACTAACGCTAGGGTTGAACAAGTCACCGGACTACCCATGCAAGTGAACGGAGCGTTTCACGGCATTAAGAAGAACCGTGTAATAAGCGTGGCATAGATTTCTCCCCAGATTAGGCCAATAAACCAATGATAAAATAAAAATAAAAATGCTCGATCAAAGGCCCAAGGATAGTGGTGGGAAATATCGGGGCAGAGATTCTAAACACTGACTGGAAGTACTTAGCAGGTGTCTGTAGGCCTATATCAGGAGAGTTAATGCACGCCCTGCAGCCGACGTCGATCAGAATACGAGTAATCTCCTCCGGACCGTGGAAACAATATTTATTCCACGAGTTTATAAATCAACCCCCTACACCATCAATATTAATGATAACCCATCAAATGCTCTGTAAGGGTGCCCTTTGGGTGCCTTGAAAGGCGCGCCTCTAAATTAAATGTAATGTATGTATTATTATTATTTTATTATTATTATTAAATACGGTATGAATTTCTAGGATGTCATGGCAACATCCGCTCGCGACACGACTGGACTGGCTGGCGAGGCATCGACGCATAGCCAAAAACAAATAATAGATGGCTATAAAATAAACATCAAGACATACAAATCTAAAAAAGAATAGATGAAGCAGCTACCCTTTTTTTCCTTCGCGGTTTGCCCTACAGAGCAGCGCACCTGCATTTAATATATCCGTGAATTGTCACAATTTCTCAGAATCAAAGGTGTTAGTTATCACAGACAATTTTAAGTAGAAACGGGTGGCCAAAAGCTGTCATAATGTTAGTTATCACAGACCATTTAGAATAAATGAACATTAACAATAAATGTTCTGTCCGGAGTAGGGTTGGGTATCGTTTGAAAATTTTCGATACCGAAACCGATACCTTTAATTCGATACGATACCTTCACGATACTTTTTCCGATACTTTATATTATGAAAACCTTATAGGATTATCGGCGAACTACTTTTCTATAAATGATTATACATTGAGCACCATAATTCGTTAATAACTCTTTCTAAATAGCACTTTGAGATTAAAAGGATACAAATGACAATGAAGTCAACGTGCAAACTGGCAGAATTTATTGTGAGGGGCATTTTCATATATTTCAAATGATCATATATACAACATAACATATTTTTTTATATTTGCCATCTACGTTGTTACTAATGATAAAGTTGCAGTAAACTTGCATCTATCCATTCTCAGTTGGAGTTTCTTATGGAGGAAGATAAAAAATAATAAAATAAAAGCTTTTCGCGTCGTCTACCGTAAAGATATCGAAATTTTGGCAACCCTTTTCTCCAAAACAATTTGATACTTCGGTAGGACCCGACATATAATTCGGTCGGTGCCAAATGGCACCGTTGTTCGATACCCAACCCTAGTCCGGAGCTCCTTAAGGGACATTAGGGAGAACGCTCCCGGACAGAACCTTAGTTTGGAAGTCGTTTGAAGTCGTTTGGACCCTGTACAATTGCTTCATGGTAATTTGGTGTTTTACCAAGATGCATCTCATAGTGGAAATGCTTCCTCGCTCTATGAATACTTCTCTATCTGCAAGTAAGCTGGTTGTGACAGATTGCATTGTTTGCACTGACAAGGTCCACAATTGCAAGTTCCTACTGTTGGGTGAACACTGGCGTTGGCGTCTGCCCCCAGAAGGTCTTCTAGTCATTCTATAGAAAAAAGCAACCACAAAATGTTACTGTATTGGTTTGCTTCTTTTTACAGTACTGTATATACTCTACTTTATTGTATATAGCAATGGCAAAGAGTCTATTTAAAAGTAAATGAAAAACACAACAGGTGTATTCCCAGATACTTGTTAGTGTCACATTGACCCACTCAATGGAGACTGGCAGCAGAACGGGCTTAGACCTACGTAAATCCACCACCATCGCCTTGGTCTTAGCAGTGTTGAGTTGTAGGCGGTTGAGTCCTCCGCCAGGCTCCTGTGACCCTGACCCCCCTCCTGATCATCCTTAATACACCCCATGATTACATCGTCCGAAAACGTCTGCATGTTGCATGACTCTGTTGTAGAAGTCAGACGTGTACAGGGTGAACAGGAAAGGAGACAGCACAGTTCCCTGTGATGCTCCGCTGCTGCTGACAACAGTGTCAGAGAGGAAGTCCTTCAGTCTGACGAACTGTGGCCGCTCTGTCAGATAGTTTGTAACCTAGGATACGAGGTGAATTGTTCACACCCATCTGCAAGAGCTTATCTCCCAGTCTGAGGGCTGCGTCAGGTCGCTTACCTCATGCTTGGCTCTCTGCCTGGACTGCGTGTTTGTGTGAATGTGTGTATGTATATGTGTCTGCTTGTGTGTGTGTGTGTGTGTGTGTGTGTTTATTTTGTTATGTGCTTTATTATGTGTGGAAAGTGGTGTAGAGGAGGTAGATAATAATTTTTTTGATAGTTGGAAACAACACTCACAAGAAATATTTAACCCTAACTTTTAAGATTTATGTAATTTAATTAATAACAAAGTTCCATTTGATTTTTTAAATATTTTCGAACATAAACCTACCTAATAAACTTTACATGATCCATATGCATCAGTGTAATAAAGCCTATTCATTTGAAATGCATATTCCTCAGGCTTATGTATTCAGTATTAATATAATTTATTGAATTTAAATGCATATTATTCAGGTTATACATTTAGAATACATTAAGTATATTTGTTTGAATTACATAGTAATTAGGTTACCTATTCAAGATGAATAAAGTGTGTGTTTAAGATACATAACAATTAAGCTTAAATTCAATCAAAATGCATTAGATTTATGTATTTTTATGATTAATATCCATTAATATTTTTCTATTAGGTTACCTATTCAAGATGATTAATGTGTATGTTTTTGAAATACATAACAATTAAGCTTAAATTTAATCATAATGCATTATTTTTATGATTCATATTCAATGCATTTTTTCTTATTAGGTTACCTATTCAAGATGATTGTGTATTTGTTTGAAATTCAACAATATCTCAATGATGCATACAATCAAACCACCTTTGTTGATTCAACTAATTTATTAACGCTTCTCTTCACACAGACACTTTACTCAGCAGGTAGTGTAGCTCTTCAACCAAGTCATCTACTGTTATAGATGGAACATGAAACATGTTTTGTAATTTCAATAGAACAGAGGCAAGTTAGTATCTGCTCCAACAATGGCAGTAAAGGACCTGCTCTTTTTTCTAGATCTAGAACAAACAAACAAACTACAGGCTCAACAACATTCCTTACATCTGTATCTGCTGGAACGATCGCAGTAATGGGATATATTGAAAGGACAGAACAAACTCTACAGGCTCAACAACATTAAACACATAGTAGTAGAACATAGTTAAATGAGCACCTTCCGTTTCTAGCTTTCTGTGTGTTCGATGTGTGAATCTTCAAGGTTGTGAACGTACTGAAACACTATAAAACACATGGTTATCAGCATGTATGGGCGGTCTCTTCCTGTACTTCCTCCTCCCATCACCACCCCACCCCAAAAAAAGAGTCACCTGAGCAATTTGAGTTTCAGTGCTCGTACTTTGGGGGAAGGCTTGGAAGATTCCAGGTCCATCAGGATCTTCTGGTAAGCTTCGAATGTATACTTCAAGTTTTTTGGATAGCTTAAATTAAGAGCATAGATCAACCCATAAAGCATTACGCATGCATGGTTGATACTTTTGAGGTCGTTGAGAACTTTGACCCCTTCCAGGACCATACCGACATCTGCAAAGAGTCCACCAGGACCATCATGATCATCACCCTGAGCTTGAACGGTGTAGATTGCCATGGTTGTCCCTGCGACATCTGCCTCGGCCTCACTGCATTCGATGTCCTGAAAGATGGAGGGAACAGAGAACAATGAGCTGTGTCACCCTCACCTTTGACCACCAAATTCTAAGCAGCTCATCATTGAGGCCAAGTGCGTGTTGATTTGAAAAAATTCCCTTAAGGCACTGTAGATATAGCGTTCATGAGAATGGGATGGAGTTCAAGGTTACAATGACCTCAAGATCTTTGACTCCCTAAAAGCCTGGAAAACAAAACAAAAAGTCACGTTATGTATAAATGGAGTTGTACATTCAATGATCAACTATTTAAATATGATTAAAAAAAAAAGTGGTGTTTGAGCATTGTTGATCACAATGAGGGTTGTGTCAAAGAATCTAGATGCCATTCCGTACCGTGTTTGCGGTAACTCTGTGCCGTAAAGAATGGCATGTCGTGTCTCATTGCTTAAAATTAATACTCTTACGGTAATCCTTTAATTTAGTGAATATTTAATGGTGCACATGAAACATAAGAGACTAACTTACATGTTCATAGGTTCGTCCTACTCTGAGGCTAAGGTTTTGTGCTTCCTTAAGACGCAAGGATTTCCGGGAAGACAGAAGAGACTGCACTTTATCCAACGAAGCCTTTGACCTGCCACAATAAAAATGGGAGTCAACAAAACATCCCTTAAAAATGTAAAAAATCTGTGAGGTTTTATGAAAATATTCTCATAAGTAACCAATACCTAAAAGAGCCAAAGTAGGGTGAAAGGACAGTAGGAAAGAGGCAAACCTACTGCTCCCTCACTCCTACCCTCCACCATCTCTCCTAATCTCCTCTCATAGGGCAAGGTTTACTCCTCCCTCCTATCCAACCCTCTCTCATGCCGTCCTCCCTCTCTAACCTCCTTCTGTTTCCTGTTAGCCAAACCAGAAGGAACTAATCTCTCTTCCTATCCTGACCCTTCTCTTCCCTAACCCATCAACCCTTGCAAATGCCCCATTCTACTGAATAGAATCAGCCCCAACAGCCAAAACAAAACAATGTATCCTTACTACTACACTGTTTTATGACTTACCTCTTCACATCTGGCTTTGGCTTTATAGTCTGCCTCAGATCCTCAGCTGCCTTTTGATAGAAAAAACAATAATTATCCCATTATTTCTCTCCACAGATATCAGCCCTAAATACATTACAAGGTATGTTAAAGGATGGAGACAGGAATTGCATTATCTTTGTAAACCTCATTGTAGAAAAAATTGAGAAGTAACAATTTCGCCCTACTTTTACACCTTTTTAAAATCCCATGCTTTATATATGTGTGAAGTTACACTGTGATAGGAGGTAACACACAATAAAGCTATATGTGTGAAGTGTGTGGGAGACAGAGAGAGAGAGAGACAGACAGACCGAGAGGGAGAAGACCTAGGGGAAGAGAGAAAGGGAAGGACGGAGAGAAGAGGGAGACAGAGGGAGATAGTCAGACACAGAAAGGGGGAGGGAGACAGAAAAGAGAGAGTAGGGGGAGACAGACAAAGTGTGGTAGGATAAAGAGAGGGGGGGGGGGAGAGAGAGAACAAGTCGATCAATCTTGTGTTGGTTAGAGTTCCAGTCAACATGTCCACTTACTTGCAATAACATCAAGGACGAAAAGAAGGCTTCCCTCTCCCTGATGTTCTTCAGGCGTTGGAGCTCATAAGCTGAGAGTCCACAACATGCATCCTGTAGACGCTTAGGTGCCAGGACCCGTCCCTTCACCTCAGGCCCCTCCGGACCATTTGGATTTACTTCCTACAAGTGACAGCACTACCACCATTGCCTTGAGGGAATTTCTTACTCAAAACAAACAACCCATTGGACCCAATGACGAACTACTGGTGGTCAAGGTCAATGTGACCTAATGCCCATCCCATTCTCATGAACACCACATGTTATCAGGCCCACTTAGAGGGAAATTAATTACATCTGGCACAAAGGACAGAAAGATGACATACTTACCACGTATTCTTTGACCAATGTGTCCAGGTCTTCACAGAGGTAGATGCTGAGACATCTCAAAACGCAATCACGCCTCACGTTGATGTCTTGATTCTGAAACAAACATTGCATGATTCCATGCTGGTCAGTGTCAGATACACACTAACACGCATGTCAAGCCACTAACATTTCCCTCCTTGACCATCCTGAACTCAACTGTTTCACTACACTCCATTAAAGCAAAATGTAATTTCAATAAGTTCTCAATAAACAACCTGCTCGGCCCTTGACTTGTACACATTTTTTAATTTTGGCCCATGGCGTATGAGGTTGACACCCCTGGGTTAGACCAAAAAAATACTTACATTCTCCATCTTTGCCATCATGGCTCCAATTTTTTCCCCTGCAGCTCCCCATTTAGTGTTGAAAACCCTGATCAGGTCGCCGGTCAGGCGGTCCAGTTCCCTCAAAAATGTTGAGGTCAGTGGTACAGTTGTCAGCCGCATAAACTCCAAGTTGATCTGTAAAAGACAACAGAGACAGGACACAGACTTAAACAGGGGCAGCTGTTGCTCAGTTGGTAAAGGGGTCAATCATAGACCGAAGGTCAGTGGTTCAAATCCCGGCTCTGACTGTCCACATGTCAAAGTGTCCTTGAGCAAGGCTAGATCACTGCATAGCAGCTGGCTGCCGCCATTGAATTGTTAACTGGGTGAATGAGAGAAAGCCATTGTAAAGCACTTGGGTTGGGCTCTTTTTTTGCTAAATAGCCCTTGTGCTACCATGCTGAAAATTTTTGTAGCACACAACATTTTTTAGCAGCCCAATGAAAATTTAGCAATTTTGGTAAAGATGTCATTTTGAAACAAATAAAGTACTTTAGCCTAATCCTAAACCTGCTAATTTCTAATGTTATAACTGGCTCTTTGCCTTAACAAAAATCAGGAAAGACAAACAATGCAAATGTGTGTGAGAAAATAGAATATTTATGTCACGGAAGGACTGCATGCACTACAGTTTCTGTTGGAATCGCACTGATGCGAATGAATGTAATTTGCTATTCACACTGGAAATTATCAACTCGCAAACGCGAGCCCTGTTGGGTGCACAAAAGCGCTATTGAAGTGCAGACCAATTACCACATGTGTGACAATGTGTGACATTGAATACACAAGTTACTAAACTTCAGATTCACACTTGCCTCAATGACGTCAAAGAGTGCTGGCCATTTATTGAAAAACTCTGGAATCTTTGGCTCCTGGAGAACCTCCTGTCTCCTGAGGGAGAATGTACGCTGCATCTTTTCCTTGATGAGGGCCTCATCCCTTTTCTTCTTTTTTACCTGAAATGGAATGAAACGTCGTTGTCATTATACAGTAAAGATACTTGTATAACGAGATATGATGAGAAACTCTCAGCAATGGTACACAATACAATTGGAAGCAGAAATATTAACAATATGATTAGGGAGTAAGAATATTTTCCAAACTCAGCGTAATTGATAAAGAAAAATGAACTGTGCAAAGTAACCACAAAACAGCTAAAGTGTCCAGTGCTGTGCAAAATGAACTGTTGGGCTGCTTGAGCTGAGCTGGACAGGAAGTATAGTGCAAAAAACATGACGGGTGAAAAGCTCTTATACTGGCCATGCCGTGAACATGGTGTAATCATGGATAGGTAAGATATGTATTGCACATTATACCTCCATCAGTAGAGCCACCCTTTCCATCTCCAAACTGTGTTTTGTTTCACCACTAGGGATGTTTGGACAGAAATTTACATCTCCCTTCCTGGGCTTCTTGATGTTGGCTGCTGGAGACTGCTGGCCACTTCGCTTGTTTTTCAGAGAGTTGATGGCAACCTCGGGGTGTCCAGCTCGGCTGAGGAGAAGAACAATGATATTTTTTCAGCACCTTTCACTGACGATCAAAAATTGCTTCACAATTTAAACACAATGGGCTCCATTTTAGTTTTGTCCTTAGCTCCATGTCTTTCATACATTTATGCTGGTGCAAAGTGGCACAAGACCTTAAATGCAAGACTTCTAATCTGTCGGACTGGCATTTACTATCTTGCTCCACCCTCTGCTGGCACAAATATAAAGCATAAGTCTTGGTACTTAGGACAGCAACAAAAAAAGAACCCATTAAATAAAACACAAACCTCAGCTTGGTGCGGAAGTTCATCATTTTTATCTTCAGGTAATGCTTCCAGCCACAGTATCCAGTTTGTGTTACTTTTTCCAGTAAACATGGATGTGACTGTATCAGAGCCTTTGACACTTCCTCTAATTGCTCATCCCTTGGGTTAAGCGTGTGTACTTTATTAATTTCTCAGCTAGGCCCTTCCAAGGATATCTGAGCGTACGTTTGGCCGTAGGACAGCAGAACAGTTCCCTGTGCCTTGAACTCATCATTTCCTTTCTGGAGCATAAATTCAAGCACAGGATGAAGAAGGCGGGGCAACGACAAAGGGTCTAGGCCCAGGAGCAGGATGCGGGTCTCAGGTGATGACAAGTAACGAAGGTATGCAATTGCTGGAGTGGGAGTCTAAATCACTTGTTCTTGGGTGATGAAGAGCTGGCTTGGAGAGGAAGTACCTGGGATTGTGCAAGCAAGCATCTTCCGTGAGTGGAGGCGGAACCTGGTTGTCTCCAAAGCAGTACACCAACTTCAAAGATCGCCTTTATCTTAAGTTCTGA
>OLKM01007306.1:0-12087 GCA_900291075.1 Melanogrammus aeglefinus | reverse complement strand
TATGTGATAATGTTCACTTTCTTTATGCTCTCATTTAATTCTTTAGGGTTCCATGTAGCAGTAATTCGCAACTCACCTTCTTGTTCTTTGTGTACCATATTGAGTTGACCCAGTGTGTAGCTCATTAACCTTTTGATCACTGCCTAGATGATCAGATAACATTCTGTCGAGTTCTTTCTTTAGGCAGTCTTTCAGTGGCGCCGGAACTCTGCCGTGCTGCATGCACCAAACTGTTGGAGCTACCTTCTTCTCAACTGCTAGTTATTATATGTGAAGGCAAACACCAAACCTTGAAAACATCTTGAAAATTCTGAAACATATTGTGTCATAGAATCATTTGTTGGTTATGGTTGGAACGATGCGATGCACTCTTTCACAAAGCACCAGTCTTCACAGCGCCTCCGGCTGTCAACCAAACGAAAGTGATTCCCGTCCCTCATATCACAACAAAGAAGAATCAGGGTAGCACGTTTCCTTTAAAACTGTGACAGGATCAACCTGATGTGCCCAGCATTTGATTGCCGGCCATTGATAGTCGTTTTCTAGTCCATTATTCTTGATTCTTTTTATTTTGTGGTTTATTCTCATTGCCTTCCAGATATCACACATGCTTTATGAGATTTGCTTTCGCACCAGTGTCCAATCTCATATGTGACTATAGTCACATTTATGCAGTTAAGAGGCGCTATCCCACGTTATCTTCTCTACGTGACACATCTTACATTTGTCTGGCTTTCATATTTGTATCACTTCTCACAAAGCACCCATTCCCAACAAACGAAACGTGTCACTTAGATCAGCTCGTCTATTAACGTTTACCAGTTTTTTCTTCTTCCCACTCTTTCCGTTTGGAGAAGTACAGTGTGTTTAGCATAATTGATGCTTGCCTGGGCAAGTGTGGAGCATTTGCTTACCAACGTGGTACACTGTCTTACGGTCTATGTGCTGTGAGCCGCAGGCTTGCAGTTATTCTAGCATCCTTCTGCTGTTGCCAGGCCGCAGGTCTGTCGTCGCGCGCGTCTCCGATTGATACGACACTGCCTCCAACCGCTGCGCAGCCGCTCTCGCTCTGCGCCGGAGCGCTGACTGCAGACATCTCGCTGAAGACGTCCTCACGTGCCCGTATCGGTGACCAGCTCACGAGCCTGGCAGATCTTAATGGCTTCCTGCCAGCGTCAGCTCCAATCTCCCGTAGTGCCTCTCTCTGACCTCGTTTTATTCCATCCACGCCCGAACGATGATCTGGTCCCGGCGTCATGGCGATTCCGTCAGCGCTGTACGCAGTTGCAGGACTGCACCTTCACCGCAAGTCCGTCAGGAAGCTATCAAAAGGCTCAAGCTGCGGCTGTGTACGAGAACGAAATCACTATCCTCCTCGTACGTCTCGGTTGTTCTTCGGAGAACAGTGAGTAATCAAAGACTACTAAACACTACGATCCTGACTATATTCATTATCTGTCAGGAACTGTCAAACACGACGTACGTGTTAAATACTTCTATGGCCTGTGGCCCTGCTATTGTTAGCAGCCGCGCTACCTTTCTCGCTTCTGGCTTTGCCTCGAGTCCCATAGCGGCACATAAAGTTGAAACTGCTGTGTTGAAGGTGCCCCACTTCTCGTCGACACCATTTCCCCGTCCGGTTCTCATAACTTTCCGGTGGTTTTAATCCATGTCGCTATTCGGGAGCTCTTACTCCTCGTCATGTCACACTGTCCATGTTGCGTGTTCCAAGGATGAGGCCGTGTTGATAGCGATAGTAACTTAAGGCTGCATCCGAATACTCGTACTTGCTACTATATTAGTATGCATTTTGTGTATGCGAACAATCTAGCGCGTGTCCGAATACTCTAGTATGCATTCTGTAGTACGGGAAGTCGTTTTCCGAATGCCTATTTACCGCCAAAGTGAACCACGGACCACACTACGCTATCCCACAATGCAACCGGAGTCCTGGTAACAACGGAAGAAGAGATGGCTGACCCGACACCACCAATTATCCATTATATATATATCCGTATATATATATATAATATATATAGATTATCCATTTTCAAGAGCTTATTTGCGTAGAAAGAGACATATTTTTTATATTCAATAGCAACGATAATGAGACGGAAAACAGGTAAATTTTGCCGCCATCTGGGGGAGATACGTCATCTCCAAACATTCGGTGGAGTTTCGGAGCGTGGCGTTCTACGCATGTCTGTTAGACCGTACTACACAGTCAAGTGTAGTATGGTCAAGTAGTAGACACTAGACAGAAATAGTATGTACTAGGTATTCGGATGCAGCCTGAGGCTGTTTCCCAATGTGAAGGCTGCAGCCTTGCTAGGACGCGTCCTTGCTAGTCGCGTCCTATGGAGAGTGCTCGCTCGAGTGCTTCCTTGTTCGGACTTTGGAACGACTTGCTAGTGTGGATGCGCTTCTGCTTCCGCTTTTTAATACTGCGTTTCCGCTTGTAAACACATGTGCACTTTCTGAATACAACATGGAAGCAATGATAATATATATATTATATATATATATATTATATATATATATATATACTATATATATTATATATATATATATATATATATTGAATAATGAAGCTTAAAGACTTGTGCCACTTTTCAAACGTTTTTGCAACTTAATGATACCGTACGTTGCTGTGTGTATATACCGGTATGTATATATATATATATATATATATATATATATATATATATATATATAGGCCTATATATATATACATACATACCGGTATATAGGCTACACACAGCAACGTACGGTATCATTAAGTTGCCAAAACATTTGAAAAGTGGCACAAGTCTTTAAGCTTCATTATTTGCATTAACACGATGAATCTATAAAAAGCAATACGGCACAAAATATTAATGAAAACTAATATAACTTCACTTACATTTGAACGTGTACTGCTCTACCATTTTCAAGATCCCGCGCAGTGAACGCACAGGATTGTGGGTAGTTTGGGCTCATCTAGGATGCATCGATTGCATCCTTTCAAAAATCTCGGAATTCTCCAAAAAAGAAGGACGCCAAAAATGGCGTTTAATTTCGAGCTGTCCTCAACATTGGAACAGTGCTTGTCGGCGTTCTATGACGTAGCGTCCTTAAAAGGACGCTCGTTGAGCATGCTTCCTTGACATTGGGAAACAGCCTGAGTTTAATGTCTCACGTTCTCAACAACATACACGTGGCTCCATGCAGTCTTGCTCTACCCTGTTACATGGTACGGTAAGCTGACTACAAACCAGTACTGCCGCCTAGCGGTCAAACATGTAATAACATCCAATCATAACAGTCTTTACCTTGTACGCTTCAGACTGCACCACCAGTGTCAAATCAATATCTTTTAAAATACTCTTGACGACTCCACCCTAGTAACCCTATTAACCCAATCCGAGAACCATACACTGTACCAGGGCAATGTGGATTGGTTACTCAAATGGTGTGATAAAAACTTGCTCAGCATTAACACAGACGACAGATTACATGCTTTTTGGAGAACAATATGCTCGTCAACTGTCCCCAGTGAGGATCCATAATTCAGAAATCAAGGCCCGACCTACAAATACCTGGGTGTCATGATAGACGAAAATCTACCACGGACCTCTTACATAGAATTTACCTGCAAAAAGATACAACAGCGCATCTATTTCCTGCGGAGATTAAGATCCTTTGGAGCAATTAACCAAATAATTTCTTTGTTCTTTACGTCAGTGATTCAGAGTGTAATGCTTTATTGTTGTACAGCTTATCAGAGTAGCCTTTCAGTCAAACATAGGGCGAACTACATCATCAAATTAAAATTTGCAACACAAATGGTGTGCTACATCATCTGTAGCACACCTTCCAGTAAGCCCACAACAAGAGCATGCTCAGGCTGTGGGCAGTGATGTCTCCCACATGTCTTACACAGAGAATATCAGCTCCTGCCTTCTAACAGGCGCTTTAGAGTTCCTTCTTTCAAACGCAATACATTTTAATACATCAATCTTTTTGTTAAACCAACAACATTAAGATCTAGTGCAATATTTATTTCATAAAATGTCTCAAGGTGATGACATTTTAGACGCATTTATGTAGCCACTTTGTAAAATATGTGTGCTTTGTCTTCCTTGATACTGTCATTTGTGACAATTTTTTATCTTTATGTCTCACATGTATCTACATGTTTGTCTATTGATGCTATATGTATGTACCATGTCCTCTTTTTTAAATGATCTGCCCAGGAATGCAAAAAGAATTTCAGCCCAAACTGACAAGTTGAATCGTAAACAATAAAATCCCATCCTATAACATAAAACGCACAAAAAAAATTCTGGCCTGCCCTACCTGTTTACAATAATCTATCAACAATCCCAAAACTTCCCGCCACTTAGCTTAGAGTGGACAGAGCTTCATGAACAGCTTTATGGGCTCTATTGGAGTTTGAAACCAGAATCACTACTAGACTATCCTCTACCCAGTGGTCCTACATTTCCATTAGGTATTTGTACACTATATATTGAACAGGACAAAACAGCATAGTGGAACAGTACAGATGTTTAATGGATTCACCATATAATAAGTACCACAGTACGGGGCGACTGGGCCACCATGCAGTCAAGTATTACAGCATTGTGCTCATCTCATGCAGCATGCACTGAACAGAACAGAATCACCACAGAGACCCGGTCCACCTCTAGACCCTCAATGGCTCACTCTTTAAAGAGTTGTCAAAAAAAGAATAATTCTAGTTTTCTTCAAAGAGATAACATCTCTTTGAAGAGAGATGTCATCGTAGAGATCGACAAAAGTATAAAAAGGGGGAGGGTTGTATATCCCATTGTTGACATTGTAAACAATTCAGTGTGTAAAGAGTAAACAGCTAGCAACATAGTTACATATCCCCTCCTCACGCTACTGTGGACGAGCAGTGTGGATGTGTTCCTGCCAGTCTGCATGTCAACGCACTTTGCACCGGCACGGACGATGAATACGTGCAAATAATGACATTGTGACAAAATCATGACATCACAAAAGGAAAGGAACAGGGGGTCATAAGATCCAGCTTGACAGCTAGTGGCACGTTGTTGGCCACCCTAAATCAAGTTACAACATGCTTCTATCGTTCGGTGTTGTAGCGCATACTGAAGTCAAATACACACACACACACACGCACGCACGCACGCACGCACGCACACACACACACACACATTTTGTTCCATTTCCTGATGGAACCAATTAGTCCAAGTTCACCCCAACATGTAAACATCCCTACACGGGAAATACAAGGAATAGGCATGTCACAGCAAGGGAACTAGAATGAGTCTCTTTTGCATTAAGAAAGAGCCAAGAACCCACCACGTTTCCATATTACTCTTCTTCCCCTGCTTATGTTTCACAGCATGAGCACAGCTGTGAATTCAGCTGCTCTCGCTATCATCCAAAAATAATCATCCAGGCTACCCTCAGACATTTGAGGAGTTAGCTCATGCTATCGTTGCTGCACCAGTCTGTAGAAGGAGCGGTTATGTTAGCGATGACCTACACATCTGCAGGCTACCTGGCAGCGAGTTTAGTGTGGATGCTAACAGCTAGTCTAATTTTGAATGGTTATCTGAAATGAGCATGGGACATGCCTTTTGTAAACAATAGTTGAGATACAAGGCCTCTACAGAACACCTCTAATGCCCCAGAGAAGATATGGCTTAAACAGCGAGACCACTGTTGGGCTCTCCTGCATGCTGGCACGTTAACACAGTTTTTGATGGGACACGTCGTGGCCAAGGTGCACACCCCATCCTACCTCATGGTAATTTATTTTTAATTTAAGGCCATAATTCATAGCATCACTTCCTGGTAAAGCTTGTTTAATAACTGCCTGGAAGCCTAGAAATCCTTCAGTAAGGGGAAGAAAATATCCTTAGCAAAATATTCTCTGAAGAGCTTAAGAAAACTATTACTCCTGTGCCTTTTTGTCCCGAGACGACCATGACATATGAAACTAATTTGTCCGTGACATTTAAAAATATAGACATTTATATAAAAATCCAGTCAAGGGACACAAAAACAAAAGAATTATGAAGACTGATCATGATTTAGGCTTGGCTAAATCATTGCAGCGACCATGACCCACTTCGTTCCGTTAACAATTCAACATAGCTTATAAATTTAATAAATAAGACCAGGACAAGCCTGCAACGTCTGCAGGAAAATTTTGACAGTTAAAAAAACCAAACAGTTTCAAATTAAACTTCAAATTTCCCCAACAACGAAAAAATAACAATTCTGGAAGTGAACAACATCTGGGACTCCACTTCTCCTAAGGAAGATCTGAATGTAAACAGCATTGCGCTGCTAGCGGCTCGTCCTGGGGGCCATCCCAGGCTGGGTGTTCAGCCTCTAAGGTCTGGGGGTCCCCAGGTCTCTCAGCAGGGGACTGGGGGTCCCCTGGTCTCTTAGCAGGACGGTGGGGGTCGGCTGGCCTCTCAGTAGGGCGGTGGGGGTCGGCTGACCTCTCAGCAGAGGGCTTTGGATCTGCTGGTCTCTCAGCAGGGCTGTCGGAGTCAGCGGGCCTCTCAGTGGGGAACTGTGGATCCAAAGGTCTTTTATCAGGGGGCTTGGGGTTGGTTGGTCTCTCGGCAGGGAACTGGGAGTCTCGTGGTCTCTCAGCAGGGAACTAGGGCTTGCCTGGTCTCTCAGCAGGGAACTGGGGGTCGGCTGGTCTCTCCGCAGGGAACTGGGGGTCGGCTTGTCTCTCAGCAGGGGGCTGGGGCTCACCTGGTCTCTCAGCAGGGGGCTGGGGGTCACCTGGTCGCTCAGCAGGGGGCTGGGGGTCACCTGGTCTCTCAGTAGTGGGCTTGGGGTCCCGAGGTCTCTCAGCAATGGGCTGGGGGTCTTCTGGTCTTTCAGCAGGAGGGTGGAGGTTTCCATTCGAAAGTGAGTGGTAATACCCGGACTGGGAGTCGCTTCCGGTCGCTGTGGTAATAAGCGGGAATTAGCCACCACTACCTGCTGCTGCTGTTCCTCCTCCTCTCCGTCGGAGCAGGGCTCCCACTCTTCCTGGTCCTCACTCTCTGTTGAACCCAGCACGGCGATCTGGGGAACCAGGGTGAACCGCCTCAAAAGCGGAGGCGCCTCCTGCTCCACCTCTTTACTGGATTGAAGCTGGTAGGTTCCCCGGGCAGGCCTCGGCTGGGTATGGGGGTCTGAGGATAGTTTGAGGAGGAGGGGAGTAGAGGTGGAAGAGGACGAAGAGGGGCCGGTCACCATGACGCGGGGGCTGCTCTTCTCGTCGGGCTCGTCAAAGCTCACCTCCTGCACCGCCTCCTGCTTCTTGAAGGAGTCACGGCGCTCTGACAGGTTGAGCTTCCTCATCACCACCAGCCTCTCCGAGCGTTGCACGCCACCCAGGTACCCTCCACCAAGGCGCCCGTGGTCACCCAGGGAGTGGAGGCTGCCGCTTAACCCCCCATCAGCCTCCGCGTCGCCCAGCAGGTCCACCTCGCCGTAGAGCGGCACCTCAAGCGTGTGCCGCCGCGGCGCAAACTGCTTCTTGTCACCGTAGTAGCCACCTGACAGCTTCTCGGCCGACTGCACCCTCTTGAGGAGCGGCGAGCGGGGATGATCGGTGCAGCGTGGGCGCACCATGTGCCGCACAATGGTGGGTGGCGAGAGGTTTGTGCCGTGGTATGCCTGCAGGGTCTTTGCCAGGCCCGGAAGTGGGGAGGGCGAGCGCTGAGGGGAGAGGGGCTGGGGGCAGCAGGAGGAGGCGGGGGAGGAGGAGGTGCACGCGAGTGGTGAAGGTGGGATGCTGCTGGTGGACTTGCGGCGGCCCACCTTGGTGTAGCGCTGGGTGCTTAGCTTGGAGCCCAGGCCGTGCAAGGAGCTGGGCCGGATGTGGGTGGAGGAGGAGCTGGGGGAGTTGGGGCAGGGAGACATGCTCTGTGGGGGGTTGGAGTCTGGAGGGGCAGAGAGGGAAACATACCACTTGAATACAGCAGACAATAAGGCTGCTTTAATATGGAGGTAGACCTTGACACTAGGGCCCCTTTAATACAGAGCTACACCTGGACACTCGGGCCTCTTTAATATAGAGCTACACCTGAACACTAGGGCTTATTTAATACAGAGCTACACCTGAACACTAGGGCCTCTTTAATATAGAGCTACACCTGAACACTAGGGCTTATTTAATACAGAGCTACACCTGGGCACTAGGGCCTCTTTAATATAGAGCTACACCTGAACACTAGGGCTTATTTAATACAGAGCTACACCTGAACACTAGGGCCTCTTTAATAGAGAGCTACACCTGAACACTAGGGCCTCTTTAATACAAAGCTACACCTGAACAATAGGGCCTCCTTTAGCCAAGATTCATACTGGATTTTGATGAACCAAACAAAAACAAATAAAGTTGCAAGCAACCATGGCCGTATAACTATGAGTATGGTGGTGGCCTATCGAATACATGATGCTAAACATTATTTGGTGTAATGCCATGTCTCACAGAATGGTTGGTTGAGGTTGGACTTCAACCACCCAATCCATGGTCATGCGTCTGACGCAATACTACTACACTACATGGGCATGTAGACTGCCAAGGGCAGATTAGACTATATTTTGAGGAATATAAATCTTCTGTAAGTGGAGGTTTGGTGAACTTGGTCGGTATGGTAATATGGCACATGACAATCACCTTACATGTTCCTAATGCATATTGTTTCAAAATCCAGTATCAAACAGACATTCAGAAAGGCAACTTCTAACAAATGCATCAAATTCGACAGCCGAGCCTACGTGTTTTTGACACAATGTTAGAGCTGTTTAAACGTCAGAGATGTTGTAACCGTATGGGTTGCGATTTGAAAGTTTTTCATCATGACAAATGGTGCAAGTATAACGATAAAGTTGAATGCATATTGCACCTTCCTACTGGTAATGGAAGCCTGTTGAAATGCTGAACTTCCAGGCCTTGTTATAGCGCCATCAAGGAGTTATCCTGGCACAGCTTTTGATTATCCTACTCATTTTACAAGCCTGCCACTTTTAATAACTTTCGGAGCCAAAAAGTCAGGTTAAAAATTATAAAAAAAAATACTAACAAACTAATTAGGGTTCCTAAGTTTTCCGTAGGACCCCTAATTTCAGGAAAGTATACACACATCACCATTTTCAATACTGCGCAATATCTCCATATCAAAAGATGGGGCCCAGCCTTGCTCACCTGTGACCTGGTGGTCAGGGGCGGGGCTCCGGCAGGGAGAGGCGGGGCTTCGGCAGGGTGTGGCCGGGCCGGGGGAGAGGCTGTGGGTGGGAGAGCCAGGCAGACTCTCGCTGGAGGACACGGAGTGGTGCAGGCCGGAGGAGAAGCTGCGGCTGCTGTGCATCACGGTGCTCTGCTTGGAGAGCTTCCTCAGGATGGTGCGACGCCTGAGGAGAAGGAGGAGGGAAGTAAGGTTAGGGTTCTATGTTTGATCCCAATGTTCCACAGTCTAGCTGAAGGCATCTTTGAGATAGATTGCCCTAACCCCTACGGGCTTATTAAACATTCATACAAAATCATTGGCTAAAAGCGACCAGAAGAACAATAATAATAGCAAATATAGTTGAAAGCAACCATGACGGGGACTTACTGTATGACGAGTATGGTGGTGGCCTAATGAATACATGATGGTAAACATTATTTGATGTCATGCCATGTCTATCAGAAGACCCAATGTTCATGAGTCCAACGCAACCCCGCTACACTTCATGGACTGCCAAGGGTAGATCAGAGTATATATTTTTTAAATAGAAGTCTTCCGTGCATGGATGCATGCTGTGCTTGGTAGGTATGGTTATATTGCATTAGTATGCCTTAAAAACTTGTAGCCTTAGATAAAGTATCAAAACAATCACCAACCATGTTTCTAAAGCATACTCTGTCAAACTCACTGACAAAACAGACATTTGCGTTAACTAGTTTTGAATGGGACCCTGAGTGTAAAAAAAAAAAGAAAAAAAAGATTTGGATCAGCTCACCAACAAGAGCAGGCTCTTTCAGCTCCAAAGCGGCTCTTCATATTACCGCTTATACCTTTTATAATTCAGCCAAATGTAGCCCGTTTTGACTTATGATACCTATCAGTAGGCCTATATATCACTTAAATTATTCAATACATCCTTTTGTATGTAATCTTTAAATTACACTCCTCCTGCCATCTAGGCAACAATTTAACAATTGTTATTATTTATATTATTATTTTATTTTAGATTAGTTTGTACCTTTAACCCAAGAAGTTAAAGGAGCCGTGCACTGAGCCCTCTTGGATGCCGGGCTGAAACAACATTTGTTTCACTACGACTCCTTTCAAATGCCCACCCCTCCAAAAAATAATAAAATAAAATGGCTAATAAAACGCTTGAGGTAGCGTTTTGAAAAGAGTAGACGTATATTTTATTAGTTCATGGTATAAAGATAATTATGAACCTTTGATTGATATCCAAACATTGTATGCAGTGACTTATTGCTGTTCCCCACTTGTATTGGAGTGAATGGAGATATCTACTTCTGGGCCCAATGAATTGAGCGACCTGGCCACAGCTGCTAAAACAACTTCAATACCAGGCTTGGCCGCTGAGCACTGGAGGATTGCGGAAGTATATACTGCTGCTGGAGGCCTGGTTGCATCATGGACCTTAAGGAAAGGACAGCGGACTAAAACATGGCCAACCATTCTTCCTTCCTATGAAAACTGCTCAATGGCGCAGGGCAACATCAAGGAGAGATTTGCTTCCACATCATGGGCGCCTAGCCACTCCCTAGTGCATGACGTGCCGGATTCTGAAATATTCTCGTTAACTATCATTTTTAGCATTGTAACATCATAAGCGAGAGGTCTGAGCGAGAACAGTCGCATTGTTTACCGACCTTGGAAGTATAAGTTAATAATCCCTCCGATGATTCTCTATGTGATCTTTAAATTACACTCCTTCTGCCATCTGGACAACAATTATTATTTACCAATTATTATGCCGGGCTGAAACAACATTTGTTTCACTACGACTCCTTTCAGCTGACCACCCCTTCTCCTGCAAAAAATACATAAATAAAATAAACGCTTGAGGTGGTGTTTTGAAAAGAGAAAACGTACATTTTTAGTACGTGGTATAAAGATAATCACGAGCCTTTGATTGATATCCACGATTTTTTTGCAGAGATACTATCCTCTTCCACACTTGTATTGGTGTGACCGGGGATATCTACTTCTGGGACTCCAGAAGATTGCGGAAGTATGCACTGCTCCTGGGGGCCTGGGTTGCATTCATATCATTCTGACTAGTCAAACTCTATATAAAAAATTTAAAACAACTCGCGGTCGGCAGCCAACTCCTATCGTTCACTTAAAAGAGCCGACTCTTTGAACTGGTCCGTTCACGACCGACCCATCACTACATCTGATGTCAAGACTTTTATTTTGACGGACGAGCGCCGCAATTGCCATGGTAACTGGCTGGCTGTCTGGGCAGCAATAATGGATTCAATGATTCTTTTCCTTGATTCAGTTGTCGTCGGTCAGTTCGCCAAGAAGAGTCGTTCAGAATCGTTTTTTCGTTCGAGTCGAGTTTCCGGTAGGGAATAATGGAATGCACATTCTCAGCTGAGTCAGTCAGACTTTGCTCCTCCTTCGTTCTCATTCTCAAACGATTATGGAAGGCAGTCATCAATCAACCCAACATTACAACTTTAACGAAATACAGCGGTATGGGGGGTGTAGTGGATTATTGGATGTTTAACATATCAGCAAGATAATAGACTTAAAGCTATGTTGGGTCATTTTTTTACCGTAATATTATGGCAAATGTCATAAATAGCCATGTCAGTATTATGTAGGTGAAGTGTTCTGAAAGGAATTATCTGCTCATCACTGCTTCCCTTTGCCTCTGTGCTGCCCCCCCAAAACATTGCCCACCTGCTCATGTCACTTCTGTTGGACAATCAGAGTGAGGCTTCAGTTCTCCGTTCTTATTGGCTGTGGGACCGTCTCCGCGTCACCTTTGGCAAACGACGTTCGTGTGCCGTCCCTGCTCCTTGTAGCCTTCACGAGCCTAGCG
>OLKM01007305.1:0-12089 GCA_900291075.1 Melanogrammus aeglefinus | reverse complement strand
CGCCTTCCATTCATTTTTGGCTGAAGACCAGCATGTAGAATGATTGGGAGCATCAAAATTTGATGATACTTGTAAAATAACACAACTCAAACAGTTCACAGCTCTATAGCGTGGTGGGAATCATTAAAGCCTCCTGAGATGGACATAGTATATAGTTATATTCAAGTTATAAACAAATAATCTTTTGATGCTTGAAGTTGCATACAGTTAAGATAAAAGATAGATGTTAAAAGAAACAATCAAACACTCCAAAAAATCCTTGCCCAACAGTCCCTTAGTAAACTTAATGTACATTTAGTAGCAAGTAATGATTTATGTTTTTATTGTCAAATTATGCAGGGGACTAAAAGCTCTGAATATGAAAACATTCCGTATTATATATGCAATGGGAAAAAGGCTATAAGAACTCTTAATTTCGATTTAAAACCAATTCAGATATCTGAACAGATACAATAAATTACCTCAGTGTCTATATATTGGTGTGGAGACTAGTGACTCTTAATAGAAATTAATAAACTTTTTAAAGTTTTACGAATCTTATACAGCACAAGACTCTTGCAAGCCTCAGCCTTTGCAACGAACAAAAAGACTTCGGATTCATTTGAAACATTCAGTACCTCTTAAGAAATCTTTCCCTGTATGCTATCGATAATGACCTCATGTACTGCTCATAGAAATTATCTTCAGCCTACTTGGGAGTAAAACAAGGGGAGAAGTGATCGCCTGGCGAGGATCGCGCTGTCCCATTGATTAATCCTTTTATTTAAATGCTTATCAGACACGTCGCTATTGCCTACCTCTAGCTGAAAATGTAAAACAGGGATCCTTAGATAGTTGGTCTTTTCCCCTTCTTCTATATAGTTGCATAATCACAACTATGTAATTGGTTATAAAACCCAGTGTAAAGCATCTAACTCTTTGTGAGATCGTATATTATCCAATTTCTAGCTTCTCATTAATATACGATTTCTTCAAGTCTCTTCCATAAGCATTAGCGCAGTACGTTATAGTACACTGTTTTTCTTAAGCCAACATGGTGCGATCTCTGATGCATTATTAATGCTTTTTAGGTGATCATCCAGGGTTTTCTCAACTAATAATTAGACGAGTTCTTAGGTATTTGTTTGAAATTCTAGGAGGTGTAACTACTGCTATTTTTGGTCATTGGAATTGCTAGAAGTCCTGTTGAAGCAAGATGAGTGTCGCACTCCTTGTTTGGAGGTCTTCAATAAATGGCATAAAAAGTAAAATTTCTCTTTGATCCAGACTACTTTATGCGACCCTCCAGGCTTGTGCGTATAGTTTTTTTATAACATAATGGTCCTATTCTTTCAGTCACCCTTCTTAAGTTTACAGCACAAACAAGCTGTGCGCCCTGTCCTCCCTGTTATTTGATACCCTGGCAATGAACCGCTGCCATGGCAATCTCACAACCAAATCTTAGTTTTCAATAGGTCATAAGAAAGTATATAGGAATCATCGTATATCACTGTATTTCTATTTGATTCATTTATTTCTCTAATGAAAAGCGCTTTACCTAGCTTTATGAACTAATTTAACTTTTGCACCTTTTGCGGATCTCTAATAATTTACCCAAACGGTATAATATGTTATCATGTTAATATAGGTGAACTTTACTACACCCCCAATTCCACTTACTTTTTCATTTTTTACGGTTCACTAAGATGCTTCACATACTGGTGTATAACTGTAATTGCCCCTAACACTTGACAAATATCGTTCCAATAACTACAATACCTTCATAGATGAGGTCACGCCAATTCTTAATATAATAGAAATGATCAATAATTCTTACCTATTCTATATTGGCGTTATTAAATTATTGAGAAATTTTCAATTTTACCGCGTTGAGAGTGTTTCTTTATCTCTTTTCAAGTCTATTCGCACTTGCCCTCCACCCTCATCACCTTAATTCTTAAAAAAGTCTTCTCTAACTTTATATGATAGCAACAAAGCGTTCCATCCTCAAGGCTTCTGGAAATTCTACCATATATAGATTGTTTACAACTACACCTACTTGAAATCTCTGATTGGTATTAACTGGCAGCTTCAAACAGATGCAGGAATAAGTTTTTATTTTAGAGAAACCTACCAGCTGTGGGGTTCAAATGAACCACATTAAAAATTCATATCTTTAAACTGTACATCTTCTCCTCGCTAAAAAAATAACCTGATAATTCAATACATACTAATAAACCCTTTTCCTCCCCCCGCCTAAAAAAAATATATTTACATAATGGTTTGGCAAATAATCTCTTTCTATTACCTAGGAAATACAGCTATAAGCACTCTGGTCTCTTTCCGAATTTTTTTGTAATGATGACTTCCACCTGGATGGTTTAAAACTATGGCAGCCCAGAGGTATAGACTTAAGGTAGCTGACTTACATATACAAACTTGGTTCTCATGTCCCATTCGAAAGCTTAAATAAAAATAGTGGATCCTGCAAAACTCTTTATTTAAATATTACAATTTAAACTTCATCCTATTTCCCAGACAGAGAAATGATTTGCAGCTCCCCTCCCTACCACCTATGAAGATTACTACTTTGAAGTTTTACATTCTAGGCAACGGTCTTCATTACCTAAGTGAGCTTTTGTCAAGCAATCCTAAAAATCATCACAGCGCTCACTTTCAAAGCATGCGAAGGACTTGCAGATAATGTAACTAGGAGGAAATGGTCAAAGGCAGTTTCTAGCTCAGACCCATAATCCGCTAATACAAACTCCAAACTGTACAATTTAAAATGGATAATACTGTACAAACACCTAGCTAAATTGCACCACTTATCCCCTAACATACCGATGACCGATCTCAAAATTAAAGACCTAAAAAGTACCTTATTCATGTCTTGGAAATGTCAAAGACACTTTCTTTGGCCTAGGTGTGAAACCTGCTAGCCAAATCATTGAGTAAAGTTCCTCTTAGTCCTAAATTGTGCCTATTGAGCATATTCCAGAAAATTTCACTACCGTCTAAAAAATTAGTCTCTTCTAAATATTTTTTCTGAACCAAACAGGAATTGCACCCGTTCATTGAAATCAGATACACCCGTCCACATCACAATGTGTTTAAACGGAATGAACTTCTTACTTAAAGCTTGGAAAAGATCAATTTACACAACAAAAATAACTTGACAATTTTGGAAAGTAAATGAACATTTCTAGCACTTATCCTGAAAAAACAACTATTGATTTGATAGTTGTTGATGATAATATTAACGGATTAGTATCTTTTGTTTCTGTTTTGTTTTGTTTCATTGTTTTCCCCTGTAAACAATTAAGTTACAGATGTAATTCAATGACTAACGACACGTCACTAACCTGTGACAAGAACATCTCATTAATGCTATATTGAAAGCAAATTGCATTATACTGTCCTTGTATGTTTGTCTTGTATTGTTTGTCTGTAAAATGAACAAAATTCTATATAATAATCTTAAAAATAAAATAACATGTAAACTCCCACCCTTCACTCACCCCAACCCATGGATAGATACACATCTCGATATGGTTCTTGTGTTTCCAGCATCTGAAGTGTTGAATCAGCAGATATATCCCCCAAGTACGTTTGAGTTGACTAGACAACCAAATGCGTCGATGACAAGTGAATGGAGCGTTCCTCTTCTCATAACTATCAACGCAAACATCCTCACATCTGAAGTAAAATGCACATTTCTCGCTAGAAATTTTTACTAAATGCATTAATACTTACACTAAAGTCATTCCACTCAAAATAAAAAGACTTCGCCGCCTATCTTTGCAACTCTCTCTGTGCCAGTACTCGGTCCAACCCTCTCCGCTCATGGGCTAATTCGCGGCTAAGTCTCACGCTGTTGATGCGTTGAAATATTTTGAACTTTGGCTTGGACCGCGTTGGTGCGTTTAACGTTGCGTAACCGTGCTTCACACCTAAACTGCGACGGGGCGAAAGATCCCATCAGAATTGAACAGTAGAGACGCGTTATCGGCGAAATTTTTCGCGAAAAAACGCGACAAAATGTATGATTTCGCGCCACACACCTCCGCCCGTCTTCTGGCGAGCGGTCACGGGTTTGTGCGCGACCAGATCGCTCGAGTAAATAATTTTCACTTGACGCGAATTTCGCGTGATACACGTGATTACAAGCCCCATCCAGCAGTTCACTCATTGAGAGACTTATCGCACTTCCGCTCACTAAAAGACATGCAATGCTTTTACTTAAGAAACTTGTCTTTAAATGTTTTGTCTTTAAAAAGTAAATGACATGCAATGTCGACATGTGTGAAATGAGTGACCTGATCAATTGGGCGCTCTCTCTCTCTCTTCGTCCCTAGACCAGTCCCTCAACGTTGCATCCTAATATAGTATGTTCCGTAAACTTAATGCTAAATGAGGACATGGTGTGCAACCTCCTTAGTTGTCTACTCCAGGCATTCGTAGTGATTAGATCCGCATCGCGATATAGTCGTCTGACTGTTGAGACTGCAAGAGAGACGCTGTCGATCACTTGGTTATTGTTGTGAATTAGCGTTCCTCTTCATGGTTGCCTTCAAGGATCGTACACTTATTCACTATTTATGAAAAGTGAACTGTACATCTCGCAGACCTGTTCACATCATCGCATATAAGTACCGTTACTATGTGACTATCCACCCAGAATTAAACAGAATGATCGACCCGGCCGTATGCTTCTGGCAAGATCCAGTCAATGTCGCGTGACACGTGGCAAGCTACTACGCTCATTGGCTTGCGACCAGCGACAGAGTAGGAGTGTGGCGCGATAAATATTTATTGCAACTCGGTGGCCGACAAACTCGCTGTGGTACGCGTTACGAGTGCGTAATGACGTGCGACCTCGCCCTAGCGTCTACTGGCCCCAACGCACCGCTTTTAACGCTTCAACGCGTTAGTAACCGCGCCTATACCTAATGGGTTCCCTTATGCAAAATGCTTTTTCAACGCGAGCAACGCGTTTGGTGTGGCCGTACCTTAACGATTGGGACTATTTTGATGAGATTTGGGCGTGAACGGGGGGACGGGCGACGTCACATGCCAGAAAATGCAATTTTGAATTACTCAAAATCCTTACCAGCACAAACGATAATTTTTTACGGCACAACCAGCACAAACCTAGCACAAACGAACAGCAGTGTTATTTTAATATTTTGAATGAGACGGGGGGCCAACTTCACCCAGGTGACCTTTAAGCAATAAAATACGCTCTCCTTGTCCAGTAGCAGTCGTTCACCACGCCTTTCTTCCTCGTCTTTTCTTAAATTTGTCTCTAACTCATGCTCCAATCTTTCAGAGATCGATGCTTAGGTTGTTGTGAATGCAACAGAATATATGATGCATTGTTGCAGTTACATTTTAAGATGATGGTGATGATTGAGTTTCGTGGCCTGTCTTCCTCCGTGCTGTCTGCGGTCAAACCAAAACAAACTACAGTGTCAGAGGGCGCACTTAGCCCGCCTCTTGCTAACGTAGACCATACGTCATATCCCACCCCTTGAAAGCCCACCCCCCTTGATTCCTCTAACGACATCGATGTCCGCACATAAAGCATCAAGTGTGACTCTCCCTGAGGGTCAAATCTTCTGATATACAAATGCTGCGAGCACAGACACACACACACAAACACGGGCTTGCACACACACGCACTCACACACACTGTAGGTCAAGACAAATGCAGCGACACACTCGCCCAGTAAGAGGTTATGTTTTTAAACATAGTCTCCACCCATCGACATCCCGCGCAGGTAAGGACACAACACGCACGCGCACACACCGCAGCGACACTCGCCCAGGTAACCTTACCGTACGTTCACACACCAAACGCGAAATTTTGTCGCCGCGTTTCGCGTTGTCAGCCGCCGAAGTTTTTGTCGCGCCACACACATCATAATCTGTCGCTGTGCAAGATTTTGTCGATTTTATCGCAACCACAACTTGACTCCAGGTCCTCCATTTTACAACATGTGCGACATAAACGAGCATTGCATGTCTTTACCTTTTGTGGAAGAGGGACGTCGAAAGCCGTCCGTTTATGGTTCATGATATCCTTCGGAGCCGTACAGAGCTCGGCGAATTTTCACCGTCTTCTGCAGGATGCTCCGTCTGGATGACGACCGCTTCCAGACGCTATTTTGAGGTTGGACTCCGGTCCCAGTTTTGATGACCTGCTTGGTAGGGTCGGTGCTATGATTCATCGGCTCGACAACCAATTACAGGCGCTCCATCTCAGCTTCGGAGCGCATGTCCATCTGTCTCCGGTGAGCGGTAGTTTCATAATTTGTGCGTCAAAATCTAAACAGAAACTTAAACATGTAGTTGAGGTTCAACCCAGCAGGCCGTTCTCCATGGTAGACAGCTCCATTTAGTGGACAGATCACATTTTCAAATGATTGATTATCCTCTGCCGACAATATTATAGTAGGCTATGTAGTCAAATAAAATAAATAGAATCCATTATTTTGATGGAAATATGACTCCCTGCCTTTGGTAAACGTTTTTTTTTTAATGAATAAACGGGGCAAAATTATTGTAAATGAATGATACCTATAGTATCTTCACTAAAAAATACAATTACATTTTTTTTTTTTATGCAGATATCCTAGCTACTGGGGACTCCTACAGGACCATCGCGATATAGTTTCTGTGTTGGGATATCCAACTGTCTCCAGCATTGTCCCTGAATGTTCGCACTGCAATCTGGGACCTGTCTGGTGGAGGAGTTCATGGCTGTGCCCACACAGATGGAGTGGAGGTTCCATTGCAGGGAGGTGTTGAGGAGCGGTGGAATTTTTCTCTTTTGCTGTGGAGCATTGGATGGGAACATGTGGTCATCAAAGCCCTGCTCACTCAGGATCCCAAATACTTGGCGGTTGTAGACGCGAGAATATTGTTTGTGTCGGTGATGGATGTGGGGCTATGGAAGAACAGCGATGGTGTATTCTGACCAACTCTGCTGCTTTTGGTGCAGCGCTTCAGTCTGGCACCCTCCAACTGCCTGCTGACCTGCTACTAGGAGCTGACCACCGAGGACCACAGCCACACGTCTTTGTGGCTGATGAGGCCTTTCCACTTCGGAAAAACCTCATGAGGCCATTCCTGGTTCGCAACCTGGCAAGAGAGCGCCGGGTTTTCAACTATCGTCTGTCCCAAGCTCGGATGGTTGTAGAGGTTGTAGAGGTTGCGGAGAAGTGTGTGAAGGCTACCTGTGTTCTCCACAACTTCATGCGGAAGACACCACCCTCCAAGTTGCATGAGGACACCACGCTCGTTGAGGTGGAGCCACTGCCCAGTGTCTGAGAAGAGTTGCTGCCAACAACTCAGCGAGGGAAGCAATCAGGATTCGGGAGGCCTTCACTTCCTACTTCTCTGCTGAGGGGACCGTCCCCATGGCAGACAATGTGTAGCACACCAGCACACCCAAAGGCTCTTTTAAGAGCCACCCCCACATTACCTATTTGAGCAAACTTCCTGAAATGACTATAATAACTATGATCTTCTGACTTAATGAAGCATGTTTCCTTAACATAACAACAGTTAATATGACATTATTAACTAAAGTTTGTTAATGTTAAAGTTTTGTTTTATATTTTTGAAATCAGGTAACTGACGGCCTGAGCCCTCCCTAATTTGCAACATTTCCCTGAAGCAACTTAAATGGCCATTCAATTAAAGAATATGAAGCAACATTTTTTGAATAAAAATAATCATTTATTGGGCGTGTGTGTTGTGTGTGTAAACAAAAGAAATGGGCATGGTATCATTCCCTGCAATGATTGTAACCCCAGTGAACCTATTCACCGAATTGTTCCATTGATTTGTCCGAATTGAGCAGTTTCTGGAATATAGTGAACGTTGGGCGTCATGCACTAATTTATGAATTTCAATATTCAAGTGTTCTTTGGCATGGTGGGTGGCAATCGTTGCAGGGAAGGAAGTATCCCTTTAAAAAAATGTTCGTCCTCGGAGAGAGGCGCTGGAGGAGGAGGAGGCGGAGACGATGGAGCAGGTGGAGGCTGCCTCCTCAACACCTCCAGGAGGCACTTCTCTACCTCTCCCTCCACCCCACTATTCTTCTTTTCCGTGTCCTCCCTGTTTCAAATGGAAACAGCATTTTTTGGGTCAGGTAACAGACAAAAATACATTCAACATGAAGGCTATGAGTACATAAACTAGTCACACTCATATACCATTCACGCATAGGGACCCTCATGACCACATAGACGAAGTGTAGCATAAAATAAATGTAATTTCTCTCATGTTGAATGACATACCTGGGGCAATAGGAGGAGTGGTGACCGCAGCAGTTGGTGGTGGTGGAATGGGTTCAGAGGCATATTGCTACTGAAATGGGTTCAGAGGCATATTGCTACTGGTCTCCCTCGGAGTAACAAATGGTTCGAGGAAAGACAGGATTCCAGAGTACTTCCACCTCTTTGATGGCGCTGCCGCTGACCCACTCCTCTTTCCCGCCTCTTTCCGTCTCTCCCGGAGGTAGGTGTCCCTCAGGCCCTTCCATCGCTTGCGGCAGACGTCCTCTGCCACGAAAAAAATATATATTGTGTAATCCGAACCGAACTGAATGGTAAATGCTAACCAGCTAGCTTGGTTCATAGTTATGTACAATTGATATCTGGAATACAGTAACTTTTAAAGTAAAGTAAATTTTAAAAACTTACCAGTTAGCCCAACCTCTTGGCTCACCTTCTGCCAGGCCCTTGCTTCCACCGTCCGGTCCTTGTATTTAAGACAAGGTGCAATTAAAAAAGCTCAGGAAGAGCGGACACCGAAAATATAATCTTCTCCTCCATCGCAGTTTGAGCTTGAGCGGGAAGTGAACACTACGTCAGTCAAGGGAGTGAACGCTGATTGGCTGTAATCACGCGAAATTCGCGTCAAAGTTGAAAAATTTGAACTCGAGCGAATTTGTCGCGCCACAAATCCACGTGAACGCGCTCGCCAGAAGACGGCGAAAGTGTGGCGCGACAAATCAAAATTTGTCGCCAGTTTTCCCTCCTGCGAAATTTTCGCCCACGATACGCGTCTCTACGCGTTCACTTTTGTATGGGATCTTGTCGCCCCGTCGCGTTTGGTGTGAACACGGGGTAACCTTACGTTCACACCAAACGCGAAATTTGTTGCCCGTTCGCATTGTCGCCAAAGTTTTGTCGCACCACACATAATCTGTCGCTGTGCAAGTTTTGTCGAATTTGTCGCGCCACAACTTGACTCCAGGTCCTCCATTTCACAACCATGTCCGACATAAGCATTGCATGTCTTTACCTTTTTAAAGACAAGCATTTAAATACAAAAGCATTTAAAGACAAGCATTGCATGTCTTTAGCTTGAGCGGGAAGTGAACGCTACGTCAATCAAGGAAGTGAACGCTGATTGGCTGTAATCACGCATCATCACACGAAATTCGCGTCAAAGTTGAAAAATTTGAACTCGAGCGAATATGTCGCGCCACAAATCCACGTGAACGCGCTCGCCAGAAAGACGGCAAAAGTGTTGGCGCGACAAATCAAAATTTGTCGCCAGTTTTCTCTCGCGAAAATTTCGCCCGATACGCGTCTCTACGTTCACTTTGTATGGGATCTTTTCGCCCCGTCGCGTTTGGTGTGAAAAAAGTCGTCTGTTTTATCTTACTGCTATATAATAGCAGGCCTGTTGCACAAGTGAAGGAGCGTTCACACCAAACGCGAAAGGACGACATGACCTGTGCGTTTACACCAAAAGTGAAGGGACGACATGACCTGTGCGTTTACACCAAAAGTGAAGGGACGACACGATTCTGTATAACTTCAACGTAGAGACGTGAATCGGGCAATTTTTTCGCTACGGAAAACCCGCAACATAAATTGATTTGCAGCGCAACACTTTCGCCCGGAGGAGAAAGGGATTGTTGCCGTTTGCACTCCCGGAGCTCGACATATAATATTATATAATATAATTTAATCCATAATATTATGGCCAAAAGCTGTGTGAGCCTCCGGGTGGCCGTAGCGCGTGGGGACCGGGCCTCGAGGGGTTCGTCTACCGTCGTTGCTATGGGTACCGGTCTCGTGTTTCAATATTATGAACGGACTGCGTCTGGTTCTGCGATGTCTCTCCCTCTCCCACAACAAAGACATGAACGGGGGTTACCTCGGCCATGGTGGAGAATGAAGTGACAGGAAGCACCGTGGGGGGGGGCAAAAGATGATTGCTTCATACACTGTAAAAAAAAAACTGTTTTTACGGTAAAAATCTGGCAGCTGTGGTTGCCAGAAGTCTACCGTAATTAGTACGGTAGAACATTTTCTTCAATTACGGTAAAAGAATATTAGTACTGCTGATTTTACGGTAAAGGTTAGTAATTTTTTCCATACTCTACCATATAAATAAAATTAAAAATCATTGAAAGTATCAGTGTTTTATCATATATTTAACATGAAATTACGGTATAACTTAAGATTTTCTCCATGAAATAAAACTGTATTTTACTGTGAAATAAACAGTCTGTATGAATATAAAATACTACTTAATTCTGTAAAAAAAAAAATGTTTTTACGGTAAAAAACTGGCAGCTGTGGTTGCCAGAAGTCTACCGTAATTAGTACGGTAGAACATTTTCTTCAATTACGGTAAAAGAATATTAGTACTGCTGATTTTACGGTAAAGGTTAGTAATTTTTTCCATACTCTACCATATAAATAAAATTAAAAATCATTGAAAGTATCAGTGTTTTGTCATATATTTAACATGAAATTACGGTATAACTTAAGATTTTCTCCATGAAATAAAACTATTTTACTGTGAAATAAACAGTCTGTATGAATATAAAATACTACTTTATTCTGTAAAAAAAAAGAAAATGTACTGCTGATTTTACGGTTAAGGTTGGAGATTTTTTCCCTATTCTACCATATAAAAAAACGGTGTTTTGTCATATTTAACATGAAATTACTGTATAACTAAAGATTTTCTCCATGAAATAAAAGGTTATTTTGAATATAAAATACTATTTGATTCTTTATAATTTCTCGAAATATCATATAAATAAAAGTTTTAGCATTAAATAAAAGGTTTTACTGGTCAATTAACGGTTTGTAATGTAAAATACTACCTTCTTGGTATAAATTCCAAAAATAAAAAATGTATATAAAATACACAAACATCCTAGTGCTAGTTTAGATCAAACCTCAATGACATTACGTTACTTTAAAAACCCATGGAAAAAAACAAAGTTAAAGTTGTACAAAATGTTTTAATTATCAAAAAAGATCTTACAAATTACAACAAATGACAATCCTCTGCTCTCCTTTCTGCAACATGGCCAGAGCTACATTCTGAATAGCGCACATAGTCTGGCACTTATTTATTTTGTTCTTAGGCTTATCAAACTAAATCCGGTTTAAGCCGGTGTACACCGGACTGGAAAAAATGGAACCAACCCAAGACTAAAGCCTGTTCACACCGCCCTGATAACAGTCTCAGAGCCGGTGAATTCTAGAAAGCCAGGCGTTTTTAAAAGCAGCTAACTGAACGTGTGTGATAGAAAACCTGTGTGGAATCACTCACCCTTAATGTCCTTACTAAAATGCAGAAACAGGACAACATTCCAAGATCCAGGAGAACTTGCAGCAGCAGGAATTCTAAGTGGAAAAAATAACTGCAAATAAATTACAAAATAACTGCAAAACACATTGCAGGCAACACCTCTAATGCTCAACATTAATGCCCCAGCAGCAAAGCAATAGGACCCTGAAAACATTAACAATGAAAACAAAAAAACTTCAATAACAAGTGCTTCCATGTATGCCGTTGACTAAATGGCAACATAACCTATACCTCAAAACATAAGCCAATTATAGAACTCAATGTCAGAACATAGAACATACAGAACCAGGCGCGTCGTTAGAGGGTTAAATAACAAGGTCCTTAAGGATTAGAGTTAGTGTCTATATCCACTCGTGGTCTGCAAGGTCTGCAATGAGAGTGAGGACTCTTGGATTGACTGACAGTACTTTCTTCTTTTTGTTCCACTCGACTTTGGTGCCACGCTCCGGATTTATTGAGAAGAAACACCTTTA
>OLKM01007304.1:7500-12090 GCA_900291075.1 Melanogrammus aeglefinus | reverse complement strand
GTGGTGTGTGGTGGTGGTGTTATGTGGTGGTGGTAGTTGGTGGTGGTGGTGGTTGGTGGTTGGTTTGGGTGTTTTGGTGGTGGTGGTGGGTGGGGTGGGTTGGTGGTGGTGGTGCTGGTGGTGGTGGTGGTGGTGGTGGTGGTGTGGTTGTTTGGTGTAGGTGCTTGGGCTGGTGGTTGGGGTGGGTTGATGGGTGGTTGGTGTTGGTGTTCTGGTTGTTTGGTGGTGGTGGTGTGGTTCGGTTGTGGTGTGGTTGGTGGTGGTGCTGGTGGTTTGGATGTGGTGGTCGGTGGTTGTCGGTTGGTCGGTGGTGGTTGGTTGGCGATTTAGTTTTTTTATTTCGCTTTGCATTATTGGTGTCGGCCCCCTTTCTGTTAGATAGTGTTCAGAGGTCCGGCGTAATGGGGCAATTACAATCTTGGGGATGCGCAGGTGTTTAGATTTAGATGCTGTAGAGGACCCCCCCCCCCCCCCATAGGGTGTCGGTGCGATAACTAAATAATCAAGATTGGCTGCCGGCTTGATTGTGGTCGACGTTTTTTGTGCTCTGGATTGGTCGTCTATATCGGTTGTGCTGATCGGGTTGTTCTGATGGGTTGGTTCCTGATTGGTCTGTCTGCTTGGCTTCTTTTGATTGGTGTGCTCTGATTTTGGTTCCTGTTGATTTGGTTTCCTTTGATTTTGGATTAGCTCGATTGGCTTTTGCTCTGAATTGGTTCCTCTTTGATTTTGGTGTCCTCTGGACTGGTTTGTTCTGCATTGGTCGTTTGATCGGTCCTAGCTGTAATTGTGTTGTTCTGTTAATTGGTTCTTCTGTTTGCTTCTTCTGATTTGCTTCTTTCTGATTGGTTTTCCTTTTAGAGCGGATTCAGCATCATAATCTAATTCTGCAGTGGTTTCTGGTGTCTGGTCCCATGCCCAGCCCCAAACTCCAGAGAATGGAAATACTTATAAAGATGCCTTTTTATGATCAGGACATTGACAAAAAGGATATAACTCACTCAACTCTAAAATCTACCAAAATATGAGGGTGTTACAGGAAAGTGAATGGAGTTGACATTAATTTGAACTCTTTGTGTGATTTCAGGTCACTGTAAACATTCCATGATCGATCTTTGTGATTGTATTCTCCATGGGCTTCTGGTATGAATTACATTGTCCTCATATAATTATTCCAATTCTTGTATATTGCACTTCGTCATAGGTATTATTGTACAATATTTAGTACATCATTAATCAGACACTGACCTGCTCTGGAATATATTTGTACAAGGGCCTGTGAAATGCAGAACAATTATCTTGCATTAGGTGATTATTTTTTTCTCTTTCTGTTTGTTGGAAGCCTACATTTTTAGACACTTTGAAAAAATTAGGAATTTTTGGCGTCAGCAAAACAGATGCGAAACTCGATTGGTCTTATGTGCTGTTCTAACTGTGGCCGACAGGTGGAAGCGTAAATAACTTTCAATTCTAACAATAAGCTTGCCGTGATCGTTTCATATTACTTTGTTATTTTGCAAATATATTAGCTGGGAATTTTGATTAAAGGGTTATTTGGGGATTTATTATTTTTGAAGTAAAGCTCAAGGACTAGGGGCCCAAAACGGCTGCCAAACACATAGAGTTATCCCTCTCCCGGTATCCTCAACTCCACGCCGTGGTCTGCACCTCAATACAACTAATGGAAGGCTCAATATCTAACAACTATTGGACGTGCTGTTGAATAACATTAATATCCTTTAATCTAATTTTTCTATGCTATTACAATATGCCTTGATAATGTATACTGTTTCTCATTAGTCTTTTTTTATTGCCATTTGTTAGTTGTGCCTTTAAGAGATCGTCATTTGAATGCATGGCGCGTTTTGTACTGTCTGGGTCTTTGACCCACTTAGATGGCGTGTTTGATTTCTCAACGCAGCGATGTGTTTATGGCTGTGTAACTGGACATACATAAAATGTTGAATTTACTGCCTGCATTTGCTGCAATTACATACTTTTCTTTTGGTGAATGAATTTAAAGCATGCTCATCTATGCCGCGGACAGTAACATTTGCATGAGCAGTATTTACAAACTGATGAATATTTAGTGGAATACGTCTGTACATGGAGCAAACCAACATCATGATGCTCATCATTTATTATGTCTCGTTAATCTTTTATTTACTTTGTATTTTATTTTGATTAATTCCTGTTTTTTTATTGCTGTGCGTTAACAATGTACCCAATTCTAAAATGTTAGATCAGCCAAAAAACCTCAGTTTACACACCACACCCACACACCACACAACACAACACATCACACACCAACACACGGCCAACACCACACACACACACCACACACACACACACACACACACACACCACACAACACAACACACACGACAACCATTTAACACACCCACACACATCACACCAACCACGGCTCTTGTTGAGCAGGCACTTTGTTGTGGCAGATATGAAATGCCCAGGTCATCAGGTGTGTGGTGCGTGTGATTCGTCTATAAGATACCACGGGAAGGGGGGAGGGAGGGGGGGCCTGTGGAGGGGGGAGAGAGGGAGAGGGGCGGGAGGAGGGAGAGGGCGGGGGCTGTTGGAGGGGGTCTTTGAGCAGGGTGCCTAAGCTGAATCGTACCCGTCTGCCCCTCTCCCACATCCACAGGGATGGTTGGTTTGCTATGGCAGCAGCTTAGTGTTCATTGGTCCTTCGATGACCCCCGGACGTGTTCTCCCCACAGTCAGGGCGAGGGGAGGGAGAGGGTGGGGGCGGGGAGGGAGAGGCGGGGGAAGGTAGCGGGGCGAGGGGGAGGGAGGAGGGCTGCAGTGCGGCCAATAGGAGCTATTTAGACTAGTGTGGTATGTAGGTCAACCCCCCCCCCCCCAGGGTCAACCTCCCCCGTCCCTGACTAAGAGCACGCGCGCCTTGTGTGTGTACACACAAGTGTGTGTGTGTGTGTGTGTGTGTGTGTGTGTGTGTGTGTGTGTGTGTGTGTGTGTGTGTGTGTGTGTGTGTGTGTGTGTGTGTGCATGTGTGTGTGTGTGTGTGTGTGTGTGTGTGTGTGTGTGTGTGCATGTGTGTGTGTGTGTGTGTGTGTGTGTGTGTGTGTGTGTGTGTGTGTGTGTGTGTGTGTGTGTGTGTGTGTGTGTGTGCGGTGCATGTTTGCGCACATAAGACGTTGCGTGAGGCTGCATTCTAATAGAGTTGGCTGTTGAGTATGGTTAGGCAGAGCCAGATGTGCACAAAGCCAGATGCGCACAATGTGTGTGTGTGTGTGTGTGTGTGTGTGTGTGTGCGTGTGTGTGCTTGTGCGTGTGCGTGTGTGTGTTGTGCGTGTGCGTGTGTGTGTGTGTGCGTGTGCGTGTGCATAATGTGTTTTTCTTCAGTGTTGGTGGTAAAGGCTTACCCCACCACTCCCTAATTGAGGGGCTGATGTGTGCTTCACCCAGCGGGTTGTTGGGAGAACCGTCCTCCTTCCCTGTGGACTCTTCAGGCTTCTCCTACACACAGCGTTGCAACACGTCTCCGTTACCATAACCGCTCCCCTTATGTCAGGAAGCAGCCGGTAAAACCAGGTCAATAAACAGACAAACACCTAGAATAACCATATCAGCCGGAGTCGCTTTTGAGATCAGTGGAAAATAAACTTTCCAGTCGCAGTTCATGCGGTATACTGTCTGAGCTGTTTGTCCAATGTGAGGAGGCTTGCATTGCTGAATATATAAAGCTGGCACGATGAAAGTGAAAGATGACAACTTCAAAAAATAAACAAAATTATCAACTTGCAATCAACTGGCAATGTCGTCATATTGATGTTTATTTTTTAGTAAAAACTTTGCAGCTCTGAACATGTATCCATTATGACCTGTACCAAGATGCAATAAACAACGTGACAACATATCAATGATTGGTCTAAAGGGTAATTCTGCTCCGGGCACTGGTCGAGGTAGTCCAAGGTGAAGATGACCACGTGCAGCTCTTTGGGCTCATCACAACACTCACATGGACCCGCTCCTCGTCCATAGGTCAGCCAGATGAGTCCATTGTTTAAGGGGTCATTCGAGGATCATTAGTCGGTCAAATGGTTATTATGAAGCGGGCATCTCTCCTGGGGAACGATGGAGTCTGTGGGCTGATCGGGGGTGAATCAGGGGTGACCCCTGGTTCTGCCTTATAACCTCTAGGATCAGCTGTTCTGGTAATTTTGTAAACTTTACTGTAAATTATGCAATTCAAGCCATTTTATTTAAATCTGTGATAAAGGCAATGGTATGGCTTTTGTGGCCAAGATAGACTATAACCAAGAAGGTTATAAGCTATTTAGAAAAACTATTCATTGATTACTAAATCGTACAGCGTATAACTCTATATAACTTAACACTCTGACTTAATAAGGTTTCAGTCAGAAAAGGACCCTGACTAAACTCATGTTGAGGACCAGAGAAATGGAAGGATCTTTGGGAAATGAAGCTGTAGTTCCTTCGGTTTCTTTTCCATTCATTCGTTGTTATTTGTTCTGTCCTCCACGGCCCTCCCTCCGGGGACTCAGGTCTTTTCCCGAGTTTATTCTCTCACATTTTAACACTGGTATT
>OLKM01007304.1:0-2500 GCA_900291075.1 Melanogrammus aeglefinus | reverse complement strand
CGCTCACTCATGTAATCACTCGCAACGGGCCGCTGACCAATGGGACGAGAAACGGCAGGGGTCCCTCTCTCACACACACACACACACACACACACACACACACACACCACACACACCACACACACACACACACACACACACATCACACACACAACACACACACACACACACACACACACACACACACACACACACACACACTCGATTCAGGCTTTGAAAATTCATTCAAGCCCGAATCGATCCATTTTGGCTTTGACTGTTTTGGGGTCCCGGGGGTCACTGGTGTTGCATCAACTGATTTTCGTTTTGAGATTATGAAATATTCATGACGGGAGATTGACCGTCGGGATTCACTTTGTCTGTTTTTCGTGTGGACAGTACAGCACATTCTACATTTCCATGGCGGTATACCTCTGCTCTTTAACGGGTGAAACGGGGGGCTGTATGTACCTCTTCTACTCTATAGATCCACGCTCTACAGAGCTGCACTCTGGCTGATCTGGGAGACCTCTTCTACTTTATAGATCCACGCTCTACAGAGCTGCACTCTATCTGATCTGGGAGACCTCTTCTACTCTATAGATCCACGCTCTACACTCCACCGACTGAGGCCTGCTGCTCTTTGAGAAAATAAAATCATCATCCGTTTGAAGAGAACGAATAAATAAATACATATAACTATATATATATTAGTTTAAATAATGTTTTGAATTAAGAAAAATAAGTTATTCTTTTACGAATACGTATGAATCTGTGATTAACGTTTTAACCATTTATTTGTGTTGTTTCTCAGCTGTACCTTACCTCTGTGTGTGTGTGTGTGTGTGTGTGTGTGTGTGTGTGTGTGTGGTTGTGTGTGTGTGTGTGTGTGTGTGTGTGTGTGTGTGTGTGTGTGTGTGTGTGTGTGTGTGTGTGTGGTGTGTGTGTGTGTGTGTGTGTGTGTGTGTGTCTAAGTATGGAACCTTCCTCCTCTATCCTATGCCCGTGGGACCAAAGCAACAATTCCTAAACTCGTAACTGCCATTGAAAACGTCAGCGCCATCTTTCTACACGTTCAATCATGTGATACCATAAAGCACACCGCGCTCGTCCTGAGCTAGCGCCGGGACCTGCTCAGTGTTGAGGAGGGGGGGGGGGGGGGGGGGGGGGGGGGGGGGGGGGGGGGGCTCACTGTGTCAACATGTTGTTATAAACTGGCCTGTTATCACGCAGTGTCCTGGAGGATCTGTGTGGTGCGTTATGATAAGACGTGATTGGACCACCGGAGCCCTGTGTGACCTACAATCTGTGCTCCGCCTGTACGGCCGGGCGGGGGGGGTCAGCCGTATTCCCCGGGCAAAGGTTGCCATGGCGATGACCTCTGGATGCTCCGACCTGCTGTTTTGCTCTTTCTCTCAAACCGCGCTCGTTTAGTATTCTTCCCGTCATGTTTCCTTCCTCTCCTCCTCCTCTTCGTCTTCTTCTGCTCTAATTCTCCATCCCCATCTGACGCTCCTGGGGACTCGCCCCCCCCCCCCCCCGCACGGACTGCACACAAACAGCTCCATGAGTGCAAGTGCACGTTTGACTGGCTCGCTCGTGGGCGGTGCACGTGTAATAGAGTTCAACGCCAACACACACACACACACCACACACCACACAACACAACACACACACACACACACACATCAACACACACACACACACACACACACACACACACACACACACATGAATTCTGCATGAATGCAAAAGCGACCATTTTCTGGTTCTCTTTCTTTCAACATTTGCATGTTTTCACGTGTTCATGTTTTCATGTGTTCATGTGTTCGTTTGTTCATGTGTTTGTGTGTTTGTTTGTTTGTGTGTTCATGTGTTTGTGTGTTCATGTGTTTGTTTATTCATGTGTTCATGTGTTTGTTTATTCATGTGTTCATGTGTTTGTGTGTTCATATGTTTGTGTGTTTGTGTGTTCGTTTATTCATGTGTTCATGTGTTCGTTTGTTCATGTGTTCACATGTTTGTTTGTTCATATGTTCACGTGTTTGTTTGTTCATGTGTTCACATGTCCGTGTGTTTTCGTGACCCTGAGGAGATTTGTTAAACCGTAGACCATATCAAATATTAAAGTACAGTCTCTCAGTGGCGTTTCTATTTGTGTCCACATTTATGGAATAGAAGAAATTAAAAATGTATGGCTGTAATATAATACATCTGAGTTATGTAACTCGTAAAGTCCTAAGATCCTAAGGCTAAATGATATGCATTATAATCGCTACAACACCGTATTCATATACAATAACAAATGCAATCGAAGGCTGTACAATTAAGTAAAAGCAGTTTAATATTGTTGATAAAAAAGTTAAAGGTAAATATTATTATTAAAACATTTTAAACTGATGGACTGGATTTTAATGTTCTGACTAAAAGCCCAAAAAATTGACACATATAAATTTTATGTTTATATAATATAACGCAGGAAATAAATGCTGTTTTCTAATTCCAAACAGGATATTCGGAT
>OLKM01007303.1:0-12091 GCA_900291075.1 Melanogrammus aeglefinus | reverse complement strand
CAAAGGAAGCAGCGGCCTCTAACCGCGGCGCGAGCTCCTCACGGCATGACTCGTAACTTCTCACCCTATATGCTCTAGGAGAAGCCAGCCAGCTCCCTGAGAAAACCATCTCTTGTACCCCTTTGATTCTCGGCTTCTTTCGGTCATCACCCATCCCTCATGACCATAGATGAGGATAGGAACAGAGATTGACGATAGATCGAGAGCTTTGCCTGCGGCTCAGCTCTCTTTCGTCACGCGTGCGTAAAGCGGACACAATACGCCCGCGCGCTGTCTTCCTGCCGGCCAATCTCACGCTCCATCGTCTTCCCCTCACTCGCGAACAAGCCCTGAGTACTTGAAACTCCTGTCACTTGTGGTAAGCGCTCCTTTCCTACCCGGAGTAGAGCAAACACGGTTCCTGCTAGAGTCATCAGATTTAGAGTGCTGCATCCTCCATCCCAGCCGCTTTCAGATCGGCGCCATCCGATCCAGTAGTGCTGAAGGTCACAGCCGCATGATGCATCAAGGACCACCATCATCTGCAAAGAGCGTGACGAGATCTCAGACCACACGAACTACAACCCCTCCCCACCACGACTACGCCTCGATATCCTGTCCATGAATATCACAAACCGGTGACGCGGTATGTGATTGCATAATTCAACGCATAATCAGCCAAATTCCACATATTTTTTCAAATATGCTGCACTTTCACCGCATAAATTGCAGATTTCCGCGCAACATATGCGGGGCTTGCATGATTTTCATATCCCTGCCATTTTTGTTGCAAAAAAGTCACATATATCTTAGCAGAAAGTTGAAAAATGTTGCGTTTACTTCACAAAGGGGCAGCCATTTCCCCATGTTGCCATGGGAACGTATTACGGCGCAAGAACGTCAAGTTCCCGCAATTTCATCGCTTAAGTTGCATAAATATGCCACATATTTATCTCATTTTTCAAGAAAACCTGCCGCATATAATCAGATTTTTCGGCGAAGCAATCACATTAAAACGTCGCATTTTTCTGGAGGGACTGAATAATGCACATTACTGCATTTATACATCATTTATCTATTGGTTAATAATGTAACCCTTATCATAAACTGTAACAACCTGTGTTTGTTTGTGATCTGAGCAGAACTCTGGATGCTTGAGGGTCTGGAGACACAGATGGCCTACCAGGTCCAGGTCAGACAGAGATCCACACAGGTCAGCACCTCCTTATGGAGTGACTGGTCGCCAATCTCTCACTGTTCCTGCAGGTAACTTTGACCCCGGAAGCTCTTCTAAATGTGTGTACCACTAAGTATCGTGTACGCGATGTCAACTACTTCATGCTTTCCCCACCAGTGATCTGGTCTGTTTGTCCTTATGCACAGAAATCCTACAAAGCCCAAATGTTTGAGCTAAAGACCATCACAGAGGTTGACAGAGGGATACGGCAGCTTGTGGCTTACATGGAAGGTAGGCTGAGAAATGGATCAACGACAATCTGAGAAATAGGGATTTTAAAAGGGATTGATGAAAGCTGTGTGTATCTGATGAGAGTCAGTGAACATTTAAGGTTGTGTATTTCCTATCATGAAGTAAGTGAATATTAAAGGTTACGTATTTTCTGATATTGAGTAAGAGAGACTATCAAAGGTTGGGTTATTTCTGATCATAGTTAGACTATTAAAAAATGTGAATATCTGTTCATAGTGTTAGACTATTAAAGGTTGTGTATATCTGATCATAGTGTTAGACTATTAAAGGTTGTGTTTATCTGATCATAGTTAGACTATTAAAGGTTGTGTATTTTTAATGACATATCTCCCCAGGCGGTACCTCCAGCAGCGCAGGCCGGAGGGGTCAACTACAGCCTGACTTACCACCAATGCTGCCCGTGTGCAGTAAAGAAGGCTTGTTGCCAGATCACAGTGTCCTCCCTCAACCACAGCATCTACGTGACCAACTCGGCCTTCAACCTCTCCATCAGGGCTTTGAACAGGCCGGAGCCTCCGAGCACAGGTTTACGCGTCAACGTAGCGGCCAAAGCCTGACCTAGGAATTAACAACGTGGGTTTCACCAAACCTATTATGAATGATAAAAACTTTTGTGATTTGATAAAACCTTTTTGTGAATAACCTTTTTTGTGCCCTTTTTCCTCCCAGCATGTGAAAAAAATGTAACCGTTCGCGGAGAGCATGTGGAGTGGTATGAGTTTAAAGAGGGAGGCACAACTAAAGAGAAGACTCTGAGTAAGGTGGTTTTCACTGGTACACATGGTGCCAGCTCAGAATGTATGAAACTTTGATTGATTTAAGAAAGAGTGGGAGGAATTTCTCTCTTATTACTAAATAGCTCCCCTTATAACCACTTTTGTTGTTTGCAGGCGGGTAATGGGGGTCCCCAAGCAGAAAGTACAGGACTGGAGCAAAACTTGAATTACAATCGCAAATGTAAACAAATTATATATAAATAGGTCTGCATACTCAATCAGAGCAGTACAAACGTGTATATGCGGAACTACGTTAAATATTTTATTTAACAGTAGGAAAAGTAATGTAAGGAATAGGGAGCTGGATTATATCTGGATTAACCTCATGGTTGTATCATGAGGTTTAAGATTCTCCATTCTTTAGGCCGTCAAAGCCACACAGCTCTGACCTTGTGATTTTTGTTCCAGAGACAAAGGACTTTTGTTCGCTACGTGTACCCGTAAATACCATTGTGGGCACAAGGTCCCGAAGACGGTGGAGATGTGTCTGTGGTACAAAAAGGGAACATGGTAACTCACGATGGAAATTGCACTGTAGTCACTGTATAGCTGTGGTTCTCAAATGGGAGGGACGCGTTCACCTAGGGGTACTTTGTGGAGTACTGCAGCGGTTGTTGTTTTTTGTGGTTGTGGTTTGAAATTTTAACAAGGAGAAAGGAGAATCAGTGAAAAAGAAAGCATATCCAGAACACCCCTGCGTTTTGTTCAGTTTTCAGGAAGAATGTAGTTTAATGGTAATCACCTCTACATGCTCCGACCCCCCCATTGTGCTTTTGTGGGGAGAAATTAATTCAATAGTTTCATGAAGCACACAAGTGGGTGTTGTGGGGTTTTGCGCTGCATACATGATAGTTTTTTACAGGATGCACGAAACACCGGAAGGTAGGAGCGCGTTGGCTTTTTTGTTTGGGATCTCGCGTTCAAATACCAAGAAGGAAGTTCTACCAACATCGCGTGATATTGATACTAATACGCAAAACATGAATTCATTTTAAATGAATGTGTTATTATTATCATAATAAATATTTATCATTATTATCATTAAGTAATTATCCTTATTTTAATAATTGTTTGATTAAACAATTTTATCACCTCTGTTGCTTCAGAGGCCCATATTTGATCATTGGGATATATATTTAATTCTTTTCAATCCCGTTATTTTGGAAAGAACGTATGAACAAATAAACAAACCATTGTTAAAACAACCTTTAACAAAGGCCCGTCAGCGGACCCTGAATTCTCTCTCAACTGTTCTCCAGTTCCCTCTAGTGGGAGCCTTTGAGGTTCAGCGGCAGTCAGACAGACAGCTCTGTGAACCTGTCCTGGCGGCCCATACCTCTGGAGGCCAGGCAGGGCTTCATCAGCCACTACACACTCTGTCACACCAAGCACACCAAACCACCGGAACAGGCGCCCTCCCAAGAAGGTGAGGATGTTTTTACAAACGTGGACAAACCCCAATCCAAAGTCAGCATCTTCTCAGAATCAAAATTATGTTTGTTTCCCCCGACATCGTTCACCTTTTTTATGATTTTTTTTTCGCCACAAATTTCGACAAAACGGCAATGATTGGCTGCTGGCTACCACAAAGCGTACATCTGCATACACACAGTGTACACACACACTTTGTTAAAAATAGGGGAAGAAATCTCTTCATCCCCCAGTTAGAAGATAAACATTGAAGATAAAATGTTTTATTTTTAATTTCAGGAATTCATGCATAAATTGTTTGTTTTTGCCAGGAAATACAAATTCATTGTCAGAATAAACCAAATGCATACCATTTAAAAAAAAATAATAATACAACCTTTGACACACGCGTCATCACGTTTTACGTTTACTGACGGATGGGACAAAGAATATTAATACCATCCTGTAATTTCCATTTCCACAGAGTGCCGCAATCTGACCGCATCTGAAACAACGTTCAGCCTGAAGAACCTGCAGCCAGAATCCCAATACAACATCACCCTGGCCGGGGCCACCAGCGTGGGCCCCGGGCCCCAGGCCCTTCTCAGCATCACCACCTTCCCCTCCGAGAAGCCTCATGAGGGCAACCTGCCCGTGTGGATCAGTCTAGGGCTGCTGGTCACCTTCTTCGGGGCCTCCATCCTGTGCTCCCTGCTGGTGAAGAGGTGAGCCCTGCGTGGTTGACGGTTGGGGATGTGGTGCCTACCTCGCTGCCTGCATGACAAACATTGAGGGGTGGTTGTATTCAAGGTTTTGGGTTTTCAAATTTGGAACCGTTTGGTTTGAATGCCCACTGCCCTGCAGTAGTAGAGACAATATTGGTCCCTCATGATGCCCAAAGGAAAGATCCTTATGTGGGCACTAGTTTGAAACATTTTGTGTCTTGTTGTTTTTCTTCTAAAATTAAGATTGAAGAGCAAGATTTTGCCTCCCGTACCGGAGCCGGTGGTATCCTGTTCCCAGCCTTGATGTCGAGCAGATAATATTGGTAACGCCTGACAGACTATAGTTTTTGCCATACATCTCCAGTTCTATAATTGTAGGCGTCATCTAGGCTTCAGCTAATGGGCTTGTTCCGCGCGCACACTTGCGGGCGTTGACATTTCATCGTACCCAATCAACCATGGGAAACCTTGGGCTATACAAGGCTGTCAGCGGCTGCCGCCACTTATGCTGTCGAAGGTTCGAAGAGCGAGGACGCCAAAGGCGTGCAAAACCTGTCACTGGACGCGGTTCTTTCTGGAGAGAAGAGCTCCTTAAAGATGTAGGGTTGTTCAGTCTTTATTATCTTTATTAGGGGGGGGGAAAGGGAAAGAGAACCTCTGCTGTTTTCCCGAGGTAAGACCCTCAGAGCCTGAGGGCCAATGTGGACGGGCCCACATTAATTGGTTTACATGGTTTAATTTTTCAGTGCACGCGAGACCCGTACGAGACGAGTCCTTACGGAGAAGCCCAGACGGCCTTCGTAGTAGAACTGGAACTGGATCACACACAGCTGTTAACTTTTCACGTTAACGTTTACCACTTCTTCTTATGAAGATGTCTCGCATCATGTCATATCCTCTGGAAGGTCTATTTAAGGCCTTTTCTATTGTTATTTTATTCTGTGGTCTGCTGGTTAGAAACTATGGGGTGGGGGGGGGGAGGATGTTGGATTGGCTTTCGTTTCGCGTAAAAGGTGAGAGCTAGAGTCGAAAGTAACACCTTGTAAGCCATGTCATGACTAAATCCTCACATGTGACGCTGAGCACCACGTGATGGCCGCTCTCTGGTTGTGTGATGATGTCCACAGGAGTTGGAGCGAGAGCCCCTGGATGAGGTCTCCGTCCACCAGCCGGTTCTGGGGGGAGAGCACCACTGGTTTGAGGACCTAGAGGAGGACATGGACCGATCCATGACCTTAATAGGAACTGATGAAGACCAGACACAGCAGGGTTCCAGAGACTCCTTTGAAAGCCCTGGGGCCTCATGTACAAAGACTTGCGTGGATTTCTGAGTAAAACTTTGCGGACGCCAAAATTTGGAAAGCTGCTGCGCACAAATAAATCCGGATGTATCAATCCTTGCGTAAGCACGATTTCACGCAGATTCTCTTTGTACATCCCAATTAACGTGAAATTGTGCGCACGTGCACGAGCCCGACTCTCCGCCCAGTCTCCTCCCTCATTTAATATGCTAATTAGTATAAACAGGCCTGCAGTAGTGCGCTTGTTAGGAGAAAGGAGATAATGGATAAAGCAAGAAAGAAGAACTTTAGCGAATGCGAGGTGGAGGTGCTGATTTCGGAGGTAGAGGCCAGGAAATAAAATCTTGTTTGGCTCTCTCTTTCCTCCGGAATCAGCACTAAAACACAAAAACTGGCGTGGGAATCGGTAGCAAAATCTGTTAATGAGGTTGGGGCGGAAAGCCGAACTGTGGCGGATATAAAAAAAAAGTGGTCGGACATAAAAGTTGATGTCAAAAAAAAGGTCTCTGCCCACCGGAGAAGCGTGGGTCAGACGGGCAGCGGAGCCGGAGTCGGGGAGCTCGCCCTATTCGAGCAGAGGGTGGCCGCCAGGTGCTGGGGGATCGGCTCCTTTTTGGCGTGGGTCCCGCCAGCCGAAGGGGGATTCCGACTTGGCCCAGGATCCACACGGAAGGTACAATTGTTTTCATATATTTTGAAGAACTTTTTATACCTGCTAGTATAGGCCCTCTAGCCTGCATTTCCGTATACATGATTAATGTTTAGCCAGCAATAAAACGCGTTCTCCTCAATGTGATTGTAATTTATATACATTCTTTAATCACAGACAGCCAAGGACCAAGTGGCGCACAGCTGATGGTGCCAGAGGAAGACCCCCAGCCAGGCGTGTCCGGCGTCTCCGTCTCCACTGCCCATTGCCCCCCTTCTGCTGCCAGTGGGAAAGGCCGGGGTTTTAACTCGCGCTGTGCTGGACTCGCAGGAGGAGATCGTTAAAGGGAATTCAGGAGATGATCGAATCGAACCTCAAAGAAATAACGGAGGCCTTACAAGCAATTAGTCTCACATTCAAAGAACTAGTTAAAAAATGAATGTTGTCTCCGTTTACCTTTTTTATATTCTGCCTATTAACTGCTGCCGGATTCGAATGGCCTCTACATTGGGCTGCGCATTGTTTGGTCCGGGGTCTGGGAGGTCCATTACCTCGCGTAATGGCACGCCCGGTGCCTGTGCGCAACATTGTTGCAGAACCCCACCATTGCCTGCACAATGCGGCACACCTTTTCAGGGTGATAGAGCAGCATTCCCCCGCTCCGGTCAAGGCAGCGCCACCGGCTCTTCAGCTGCCCTATCGCTCTTTCCACGACTGTCCGAGTGCGTGCATGGATATCATTATATCTCTGCTCCTCGGACAGTCTGTGGGTTGGCGAGGGGTGTTAACAGCCATGGCCGTAAGGCGTTAACCGCTGTCTTCCTTAGGAGTAATATGTACAATTTACAGCATAGGCTACCCAACCATGTCTAGATTTCAGTTAAATTCACTTTAAAGTGTGTTTTAAATTGCTTACCAATTAGCCACCCATCACACACTTCTTCCAGCCTCCAACCTATTCCCAACCGAGCTGTTTCTCAGGACGAATGAATCATGGGTTGACCCAGGCCACCTTGCCACGATATTCGTAAGGCGCATTTGGGCATCACAGATTATTTGCACGTTTAAGGAATGGAAGTGTTTCCTATTAACGTACTCATATTCTCCTTCAGATGGCGCCTTTATTGCAATGTGTGTGCAGTCGATCGCTCCGATTACATTGGGAAAACCGGCTATCGCTGCAAATTGCGCTTTGATGTTTGCTTGGTTTACTGCATCATATGGAAACCGTATATACCTGGCTGAGATGCGGATGATCCCGTTTAAAACAGGCGGAATGGCGCGGCTCAGAGCTCCCTGACTCATTCCTGACCGGTCAGCCAATTCCCTCTGGAATGATCCTGTTGCTAGAAAACCAAGCGTAGTCAGGACTTGTATTGGAACTGGCAATGCGTGACTCCTCGCCGTCTGCCTCTCCAAACCCGGGGCTCAACTCAAGTACATAGTTCCAAGAGGATAGCTCTCTTGGAAATTCTGAATCGGCTGATAAGCCAGTCATCATCATGAGCCAAAAAATCGTAATAATCACGGAACACTCGTTCATTTCGAATGTGACCATTCGCAATATCTTCTAATAAGGCCAACACTGCCATTGTCAACCTATCGATTATTGCCACATTTTGCACCTGCTTTTATATTCTCATTTAATTTGATGCATGTTGACGATAGGTTGTTCCCATACACCCAAGGTGTCAATAATATACACATAATTCGAAATTGGCCGACTGGTTTATTGATGGATTGATTTTAAGTAACAATTCTTGCGCTTAATCCACTCAGCATCAATATAATAATATTGCAGTCAAGAATTTTCACAACAAATGTGTTGAAGAGAGATCATATGTCATGCGTGGTCCGGAAAATATGTAACGTTTAATAAACAAGCCATCACTGAAAATTAATATTGCTGGGGGTTCCTTTTAATTTCCTTTTCATTCCAATATTGACAATTTAGTTTTATGGGTCTGTTTAAGTTTAGCCTAACAACAGTGTCACATTATGCGTCTCGACAACAATAACGCATTATTGAAGTGCATTTAAGATCACGCATCCCGATGTTCAAATCCACTTTGAACTCGCCTCATATTGCAATATTACTTCTTGACTCGTGATCGCGTAGGCCTCATGTTGTTGCGCTGATTTGCCTCTATGTGCCGCCAACTGACAATGCAGCAGAAATGTGCGTAAGCCAGGCATTTAGTTTGCGTGGAGAACCGCACTTTCTCACGTCAAGTCAGTCTTCGTACATCCGAACGTTTGCGTGAGAAGTTGCTTACGCAGCTTTTTTGTGCGTAAGCAAGCTTTGTACATGAGGCCCCTGGTGATCAGGAGGAAGTCCTGTACAGGAACGGTATGGTGATCGACATGAAGGCAGAGGAACTGAGATCCGGGGACCAAAACACGTAGACATTGTAAAGGTCTCTCTGTTGGTCACTGAAACTTATGATGGCGACGTAAAACTTGTACGATTTAGGCCAGTCCATAGATTCAGGATTCAATGGCTTTATTTGTCATGTACCATACAGTGCAGTGAAATGACGATAACGTTGTTCTGTTGTATCTTAAATTTTATACTTGGTGCAAGCTACCAAGTATTTTTTACTTTAACCATGGCCAGTGTCAGGTAAACAGAGAAAGAGGACTGTCCCAAGACAATACTTCAACAAGCTGATCCTACAGTATTCTATCATTGCTCTGTGTTGAAAACAATTCTAAAATACACAGAGTCCACAGAAGGTCAAATCAGCCCTGCGTTTGTTTGCTTGGCAGCATTTATAGAGCAAGAAAAAATTGCCATCGATGCAGGAAGTGGTCTCAACTTGTTAGACGATAACCTAGATGCAGTTGCACTAAAGGTTGCACTTTGATAACCGCTGGTGATGTATAAAAAACATTTCCGCTAGATGTGCTGAAAAAGAAACAACTTTTTTCTCTGAATCATGTGGGTTGACTTGTATAACCGAGTGCAGAATGAAATGACGTGGCTTAAAACCACAGCTTTTTCTTATCGCAGTTCTGAGGTGATGGAGCTGAGACCAGAGCTGATCAGATAAGATGTGATAGGTGTGGTCAGATTGAGGGAGATAGGGAGAAAACACACCACTGAATGTGTCTACACGTATGAATTACATGCCAATCTGTGTACCCAAAGATTATATCTTGTCTTATGTTGATGATCTATACACAGACCATAAATGATTGCAAATAGAAAAACAAAGCCTGTCCTGCCTTCTGCTCTTCATATTCTATAACTTGTTGTGGGACTGTAGCCTACTTGGATCTGACATGTGTTGAACAAATGAACAGTTATGCATTACATTGGATTATGCTTCCTGAAATGAATTATGAGAAGACACAGGATAACTACATAGCTGAAAAGTATCGCTACAATAACTTAGACATGTTAGAGGTTCAAAATATCAAAGCACATTCATACAGTAAAGGCAGGAAAAGTTGGCCAGGCATGAACTATAATGTGCAACACACTGTGCAACACACTGTAAATCATTAAAATATTTTTTCAAGCAGTACATTAATGACGCAAGTAAAAAGTGTATTGGAAAGATCACGATTAAAGTTGACCACTGAGCATTATCAAAGGCAGATTTTGATAGTTGAAGATGTGATTTAGTATTTTTTTTTATACAATAAAAGCATACATGCAAGCTGAAGTGACAGTAGCTTACATTACTGGCAATAAAAAACCTAAAAAAAATGCATTAAAATTAAAAATGCATTAAAAATGCACTCTAATGCTTCTAGAAATGCATTAGAGTGCAGTCCTGAAACTGCAAACTCCGGTAGGCCTACTGCAGGAACATAGGATAGGCTACTGAGTGACAGGTAATCATAACAGTCGATAACTCGATACATCCTATGTTTCGCCATGATGGTGGTCACAGGGAAACGGTTCGTGAACCATTGAAGAGCAGAACGTACGTAGGCAACAACGTATTCGTTTTAGGAAAGCATAATCACCAGCTGATGTGACTTCCATAACATGGGCGGGGCTGTGACACTTTAACGCATGTATACATATGTATTGTTATTGTGATAAACAGCATGCAGAAAACAACGAATCATGCAACACATGCAAACCCCTGCAAAAGATAAACATTAATAAACCGGTACACGTCAGGAGTTGCGCTCCAGTGACGTATGCTCCGTCTGCAGCCTTGGAGCCCAGCGCAGGTCATCTCCCGCGTCCGGCGGAGAGCAAACCAACATTCCCGCTGGGTGGTTCTGGATGACGGCTCGCTAAAAGGCTGAGTGGATGCGCTTCATGAATCATGAATGCGGCAATTATGTCATTGAGATTCCGCTGATAGGGCCTACGCTTGAAAATGCCCTGTGTGATCGAAGATGGCGGAGTCGGATGGTGGGATTTTACTCTCGAATTCATCCAGAAACAGGTGAGGCTTGCGAAACGTGTAGTGGCTCTGTGGGAGTTGTTGCAAAACCCGGGTTTCGGCAGCACCGCAGATTACAGTAGAATGCGAGGATGTGGTGGCCTACCTGATCACGTACTGTTTGACATGGCGTTCGTTACGCGTTCCAGTGTTCCGTGGTGGTCGTTCTGCCAGAGGTCGGGGAGCCCCGAGGTTAGTGGTCGGTGGCACTGGGAGTCACTCCTGTCCCATGATGGTAATGGTTTTATGGGTTTGGGGGATAGATGTGCGATAGGGCGTAGTCGTCGCCTATGGGAAAACGGTGCATTTGGTTGATATTGTTTTGTGTTATGATTGTGGTAATTCGACCGCCCTACACATGGTGACGTCATTGTATAATGTCCCTTTTAGGAGCATTTGTCCTGTGCCCACTGTGTCCCCAATATTTGTTTGAGGGGTGAAGGGTTATCGTTGCAAGTTTATTTATCAATTTTTTTTTACAAGTTATTTGTTTTTGGTTATTACATTATTCGTTATTTAAGTTTCCTTTTGTAATAATATACTTATGGTATTATAGTATATATATATATATATATATATATATATTATTATATTATATATATATATTATGTATATATATATTTTTTGTTTTTGAGGAAGCATAAGTATTGCATAATGATCGTAGCGAGACGTCTTGAAATCCTATGAATCATAAATGAATAGTAATACGTCTATTGAAATCCTATGAATTCATAAATTGAAATAGTATGCTTTGAAAACTGGTTATTGGTTATTTTTTAACCTCTTGTTTTCAATGTTCAATCATTCTTATTAAAAAATCTACGTTGCATATATTCGAAACACGATATCATTATTAATCATCATTAATCATTAATCATATTTGAGTGGTCAGAAAGAATACGGATCAGAAAATTCTAATAAGTGAAGAAGCAGGACAGGCCTGAGCAATCAAGACTGAATGCAATCGGAGCTCAATTGGCACGGTCTGTCCGTCATGTGATCAGAATGGGTCGTTCCGAACGACCGGAGAACTACGAGGCTCCAGTAAGTTGTCCGGTTTGAATGTAATTTATGCAAAGCCAAACTCGGAGCTCAATAAGCACAGGTCTGAAGCTTCATTGGAATGAAAGAGGGGATAGTTTAGAGGTTAAAATCACTGGATATATTGAACAAGTTACCCCCACGGGGAAGAGCTGTCGTCATGGCTGTTATGTTGTGATACATGGTTATTGAATCCCTATGAAAACCACTGCATGCATGGAGCTCCGACTGTGAATACACAGGAATGACAAACCGGACAACTCATCATTTCTAAATCTAAATCCAAAGGCTTTTAAAAGTCAAAACGTTATG